>PVHP010004701.1:0-69961 GCA_004024765.1 Zapus hudsonius | reverse complement strand
AGCCACAGCCATTAAATCAACACAGGATTAGCCAGTGGAACAGAAACCAACGATTTTTGACACAAAGACCCCTAAGCTCACAACCTTAAAGCAAACTTATTACTCATCCACCACGACTCAGGGAACTATGCGGAAGAGGGGGCGGAAAGATTGTGAGAGCCGTGGTGGGGGAGACTATCCAGAGGTACGGACAGGAGAAACTGGCTGATTACTAGTCTATCCAAGGTCCCCTGTCACAAGGACTGATCCAGACGACCCATGGAGGAGGTTATCCAGTTGAGGGGGGAGGGAGGGCAGTGGGGAATTGGGGATAACAACTCATTGTTTGCCCACTAAATAAATGTTGTAACTCATTATGGACAATAAAAAAAAAAGAAAAAAAATCTCAACTAAAAAAAAAAAAAAAAAAAAAAGAAGCTCCAAATGCATGGCTTTACATGGATGCTGAGGAATCAAACCCAGATTAACAGGCTTTGCAAGCAAGTGCCTTTAACCTCTGAGCCATCTCCTTAGTCCTCATTTGATCTTTCATGGGTCTTTGTCTACCATGATCTTTACTGAACTCTTTTATTTCTGAATTGATGATTCTATCCTAATAGACAAGAGAACACTTGTATAGAAATTATAGGAATTTTATTTTCCTTTATAGCCAAGAATTCAGGAAATGGCTCTTTTTTAGTGTGTGCATGAATGTGTGGTGTGCATGCATATGTGTAGAAGTGTTCACATATGTGCATACATGTACATGTGCTCATGGAGGTGGAGTGCAGGAGTTGATGTTAGGTGTCTTCCTCAGGGTCTCTCCACTTATTTATTGAGACAGAGTCTTGCATTGAAATTGGATTTACCAAATCAAGTACTATTACTAGCCAACTAGACACAAGGATCCAGTCTCTACCTCCCAAACTGAGGGATTGATGGAGGACTATCATGCCTCTTGGGTGCTGAGGATCTAAGTTCAGGTCCACAGGCATGGGCAGCAGGCATGTTACCCACTGAGTGATCTTCCCAGCCATGGTGGGCAGAAACTTCTGAAGGATTTTTTTCCTCATCTCAGCAGAAGCAAGAAAGCAGGTATCAGATTTATCTCTGGAAACACTCACTGTGAATTTTACAATATGAAATCTCTGAGAAGCTTCCATTTTATTAACAGCATCTTTTCTGAGTCTTCAAATTCTGTAGGATTTATGAATATGCCTTTAAGTTTCTCTGTGTGCAAACTATACCAATGTGTTATTTCAAAGAGAGCATTTTTCCTTGCTTGTGAAATTACCTTTCCTTGAATTCCATCAATTTGCAGTTTGAAACAGCTGGGACATATTCTCTCTGAAGAATATACTTGTAGCTGTGAGCATGTCAGCAAGTCAGAGGACAAGGAGAATGGGCAAGGGAGGGGAAAGGAAAGAAAGAGAAAGAGAGGAAGGCAGAGGGGTAGAGAAAGAGATGTTGACTTTGTCAGGTGGCAGCTAGTTAGCCTTTGTGTAGTTCATTCTCTGTCGTTCAAGCTTTCTAATACGCATCTTATTATCTCGGTATGATGATTTTGTTGTCAACTTGACTTTTCAAGTAATCTTGGGTTGGTCTCTGAGGATGTTCACAGGAAGGCAGCCTCTCAGTATGTAAGGAAGCTCAAATGAGCTAGAAGTAAACATCCTTTCCTGTGTGGGCAGTGCAGAAAGAAAATTCCAGAGACTCAGGAAGCCATTAAGTCTGGGGAAGGGTTGAAAGACCCCACCCTAAGGCTATATAAAGGGGAAGAAATTCTCTCCTTGCCCTCCTGCCTGTTTGTTGTTCTGTGTGTGATGTTGGTGATGGGTTTCCCTCTCTGCTTGGACCTGTGAAAGAGGGCCAGCCTCTTCCACTGTTACAGAACTTCCCCTCAATCTGTAGTTTCAATAAGTACTTTCCTCCCCCAAATTGTGCCTGGTTTGAAGATTCATCCCAGTGTCTTATGGCTGATTACGACAATAGGATTTACACGATATCATTATTTATTACTACATAATTATTTCCTACTCAAATAAAACAGTAATGATTGGTGATTTGGCCATATAAAGTAAAATGAAGATTCTTCTTTCTTTAAGAAAAAATATTGAAGGAATTAATGGCTTCTTCCAAAGTAGGAAGGGAGGCCCCATGGAAACTTAAACCAAACATTTGTAGATGATGTTTTTGTTTCTTTTCTGAATATAGTTCCATTCGTGCTTTGCAAACTTTACTGTATGTACCTGTTTATTTTTAATATGTTTGTAAAAAGGAAAAAAAACACAATAGCAATGCATTAAAAATAAAAATCATATACTGTTGGGATTTCCTCCCCAAGCCACTGTTGGAAGAGAAACTTGACAGGTTACATCTCCAGAGACTCTTGGCCCATTTTTTCAGTACTTTTGTTCTTAGGAAAGTTTTTATTCAAGTATTCAAACTTTGGGAACTGTTAAACTAAATCTTTAAAAATTTGAATAGAAAAATGATTGTAAACTTGTTTAATTATATATATATCTTATCACAATAGCATTTTCTCTATGGTTTTCAGTTTTATACAGTGTCTTTATAGATATATTTTTGATAATTTTGCTATCCAACAGATATGCCTTCTTAATAATATGTCTTTGAAAGAGTGTCTTAATCATAGTGGGCAAGTACATAGGCATATAAACACAGACACATAAATACATAGGCATATAAACACATAGGCATATAAATGCATAGGCACTTTTTTATATTCAAAAGTAAGAGAAGGAGCGGACAGTAAAATGAAGCAAATAATGAAAATTATTGATATGCCTCTTTTGTCATAATTATAGTAAAAGTTTCATATACTATCAAATAGAGAGCAAAAATATCATAGTTTATCTAATGAACATATATATTACTATTTTGATTCTTATTTAATAATATTGTTTTCTTAATTGGAATTAGCAACAATATAGTTTGAATATATTTTTAAAACTACATCTTTCATATATAATATTATATATATAATATATATAACATATATATTATATATATAATATATATAACATATATATTATATATATAATATATATAACATATATTATATATAATATATATAACATATATTATATATAATATATATAACATATATTATATATATAATATAATATATATATATATGTTGCAGTCAGCTTTCTAGTTGCTGTACAGAAAGACCCCAAACAAAAGTGGCTTATAGAAGAATGGGTTTATTTGGCTTATGGACTCAAGGGAAGACTCCATTCTGGCAGGGAAAACGATGGCATGAGCAGAGGGCTGGACATCACCTCTGCCACAGCACTGCAAACAGTGGCAGGAAGGTGTGCCAAATACTGGCAAGGGGAAGCTGGCTTAGAACCCCCATAAGTCTGCCCCAACAACACAGCTCTAGTGAGGTTCTAATTCCCGAATTGCCATCAGTTGAGGAGCAATCTATCAGAACACATTCATTTGTTTGTGGGGGACACCTGGATCAAACCATGACAGTCTGCCCTTGGACCCCACAAACTAATAATCATACATGATGCAAATACAATGTGTTCAGCTCAACTCTTAAGTTCCCACAGCTTTCAATTGAGTCATAATACCAAAAATAAACCCATAATGGCACAGAACATTCACAATGCAAAACATGAGGCACAGCAAAAACAGATCGACCAATACAAGATTTAAAACAAACAGGGCACCATCAATCTCTAACTCCAAGTTCAATGATTCTAACCAATAACACAAGTCTCTTGGAGATTCAATTCCACCCCTCCAGCTTGGCTACTCACAGTTTGGGAAAACTTCATCCAGTGCTGGCAGCTCGCCTTGGCACCCATCCGTAGTCCTGGAATTCTTTGGGTCTCCATTGCAACCCACAGTTCATTCTCATGGCCCCATCGGGCTCCATGCAGGCAATCTTGCACACCTGCTTCACATGCCGATGGCCATTTTTCTAAAACAAAACTGTGTTGCAAATCCAATTACCCCTCTCTTTCTAACAAATCTCCATTCCACAGAACCAGGTGGGCTACCAACTTGTTAATGGGGGGGGGGGAATCAAAGCATTCAGGTCCCTTCAAAGAGTCTGCATTCTTCCTGTTGTTCCAATGCAGACCAGATGGAAACTATTGCAGGTGAAGGGGCAGCAGTTTCGACCCAAAGATCTTCTTTCTGTGCCATCTCCATCTGCTCACACCAGTCCATCTTTATGTCAAGCAACCCTGCACAGGTTTCCAGGACACAGGCAGGTAGAACGCAGCAAGCCTCTCACACAAACTGCCTCTGGCACAGTCCTGACCAAGTTCTTTCTCACTCTCGTAAGCCAAACCTCACAGTCCATAGTCACAGCACTACAAGCTCTCTCTCAGAACAAGGTTTGTTTCCAATCCATCCACATTCCTCCTGCAGATCGCTTCCAAAAGCCCAAAGCCACAAGACCAGGGTTCTAGCAGCAACAGATGACCCCACGTCCTGGTACCAAAACTGTTGCAGTCAGCTTTCTAGTTGCTGCACAGAAAGAACCAAAACAAAAGTGGCTTGTAGAGGAATGGGTTTATTTGGCTTACGGACTCGAGGGGAGACTCCATCCTGGCAGGGAAAACGATGGCATGAGCAGAGGGCTGGACATCACCTCTGCCACAGCACTGCAAACAGCGGCAGGAAGGTGTGCCAAATACTAGCAAGGGGAAGCTGGCTTATAACCCCATAAGCCCGTCCCTGACAACACAGCTCTAGTGAGGTTCTAATTCCCGAATTGCCATCAGCTGAGGATTGATCTATCAGAACACATTCATTTGTTTGTGTGGGACACCTGGATCAAACCATGACAATATATTTGCATTTGTATAGAGGTAAGAGAGGCTCCAATGTCTATTGTCACTACAAATAAGTACCAGATGCTTCCAACACTATGTGGTGCTCTGGAACTGAGCCCCATCTCGCAGGCTTTTCTTTTTTTTTTTTTGGTTTTTCAAGATAGGGTCTCACTCTAGTCCAGGCTGACCTGGAATTCACTATGTAGTCTCAGGGTGGCCTTGAACTCACAGCAATCCTCCTACCTCTGCCTCCCGAGTGCTGGGATTAAAGGCGTGTGCCACCACGCCCGGCTGACCTTGCAGGCTTTCTAAGCAGCCCCTTTATGTGCTCTGCTGTGCCTTATCACCAATGCAATTTTAATATTTGTTAAATCGGTATTAATGAATGTCTGCCCTGAACTATTCACTGACTGCCATTCCTCCCATCTCTTCCCCTTGTACTTTTTAACCTTTAGCTTCTTTGAATAGTTAAGACAGAAAGTGATCCAACTCAGGGATTCTTCCATGATGAACATGTCTGAGAAATTGCTTCAGTGATCATGGTTTTTAGTCTACAATTTCATCCTTAAGGAGACTACTCCTCAGCAAGCCTCCGGGCAGCCCAAGTGTGTGGGGTGTGTGTGTGGGGGGTAATGTGACCCTTTTATGAAAGATGCATGCTCTCCTTACCTGGGCAACTTGGGTTCAATGCCTTAGAGATGCGCTACCATGTAAGCCATTCCTTACCCACCATACAGTGCTCCTTGGCATCCCCTTCTGCTTGGCATGATCAGTTTGGAGGCCCAGTATCTCCTCTTACTCCATCCAAATGCTCCCTCTTGGATATCTGCATAAGCAAAGACTCCCAGAAACACCCACTCTTTTGGCATTTGCCTTTGCTTGCTCTGCTTTGCCTACCTCTCCCTCCTAAAGCCTTCTGGTCTCATCATTAACTCTTTTTGTTTTCCAACACCCCTCCTCCCAAATTTCTCTATTTATGTGTTGGGAGGGATGGGCCAGGGTCTCTTGCTATCAAACTAATGCTACCTTTGCATCTGGCTTTCACTTGGGTGGCTTTGGAATTGAAGCCTGGCCAGCATGCTATGCAAGCAAACACATTTCAACCTGTTCTATCTGTTTGTACCACCTAACAGCAAGTCTCCTGGTTTAAAGTACTTCTGTTTTTGTCTTGTTTCAGGATACATCCTAAATGCCTGAAACTGTAGCTCACACATACTGGGTACTCACATGTGTTTATGAAATAAATGTCAGTCTCGAGATAGGTGGAAAAGCCTCTTCCTGGAGTATCTTTCTTTGCAGATGATGTAGACTCAAGCTGCTCTTATTGTTTCTGACATCTAGTGGCAGGATGAAAAACTATCCTGAGACCAAAAGTAATGTCACAAAGGATAAAAAAATGTCACAAGGCCTACTGTCCAGGAACTAGGAACGTTTAACAGGCTTTGTTCACCTTGGATTTAACCTCAGACTTACTCATCAAGGGTATCTCAGGTAAAGCCTAGCTTGAGCAGAGAAATCCAATGAATTAGATAGCAGGTTGAGTCTCACCATTACTGACATTCACAAAACACTGAACAGGTTGAGTTTGACAGCAACAGGCTTTAGAATAGAGATGTCAGGATTTGATGCCCCAGTTCAACCATGGCCAGAAAATCCACATGAAGGCAACAAATGCTTAAACAGGGTGAATTACATACCTTGGAGGATTGTCAGCAAAATGGGGACATTCCAGGCAACATGGAAAACTCACTTTCTTTATATACTTTCTCTCTTCGTCACAATGCATTCAACAGTTTTCAAATGCCACCTATGTGCTGGGGACCATTCTCAACATGTGTGACACACCCAACAGCAAAAGCGACCCAAAACCCCATTTTTGGAGAGCTGTGAGCTCTTGATCCTTGTATCTTACAAAGGGCTGTGTTTTATAGATGCTTGTTATATTGGGGTGCAAACCCAGCTCTTGGGAATGGGCCAGACTCTGGTGGCTCAGAAAAGATTATAGGAAGAGGGTTCTGTTTATTTGCAGTGGACACTCTATGAAGCCTGTAATTCCCAGCCGTTGAATATGAGAATTTCTGTGAAGGTTCCCATGTCTGAGAAAAAAAAATAGCAAAAGATAGTCCCAAAGGGCAATAAAGGTTTCTAAGTACAACACTTTTCCTGTCAAGTTTGGGCCGGGCTAGGGAGGAGCCCAGAGGAAAACATAAGCTCTCTTGAGCTTCAAATGATAGAAGTAATCAGAGTAAGTCCAGATGACATCCACACTCTGAATCAGTTTTAAAAGGATGAGAAAATAACTACATGCTTGATAATTTATCACTCAATATTTAAGAAACCCAGTGAGTGACTTCCGTCATTTTAAATGTGGTCAGTCACAAAGACACATCCTCAGACCTTCTAATGGAATCTAAAATTTCCCTTTTCATCTCCTGGACAAATCCCTGATAAGTAAGTTGGTAAAAGCTTTCATAGGCTTTGTGTACAGAAATATAGATATAAATTCCACCTCTTTAAAGCTTTCTAATCCTGAACAAATTATTTCACCTTTCCAACCTGTAATCTCCTTATTTTGTACAATAAGCAGGAATTGGGGGTAGTTAGATTTTGCTGCCTTGACAAAATACCAGACATAGACAAGCTCAAAAGAGGAAAGATTTATTTTGTCTCATGGTTTCGGAGTTTCTCATTGGTGCTGTTATTTCTAGGCCTGGGATAAGACACATCAATAGGAAGGAGGACCACAGTAAGGTGCACCTGCTCCTCCATGGTACCTGGGGAGGAGAGGAAGGGTTTCTGCTTGTGCATGAAGCTTCCTCCTTCCTGCAGCCCCACAACTAGTGGATGGGGCACCCACTTGCAGGGTGTGCCTTCAACCTTTACTAAACATCTCTGGAAGTGTCCTCACATGCACACATATATGTGTGGCATTAGTCTTGGCAGCTTGCAGTCTATTCCGGGTAACAGAAAAGATGAACTCCCTCTCTCTCAAAAGTGCATGTACATTCAAGTACATTCAAAGTACATTCAAGACTGTTCAGAGAAATACCTAGTATAAGAAGACATCTAAATAAGTATTTGTTTCCTGTCTTTGTATGGTTTCTTTCAGCTTCTAATTCAGATACATACCCATACTGTGGTATGTTTGCATAAGTTTCGGCCATCACCAAGAAGTTACAGTCAGGGATATAGAGATGTCTCAATGTCCTTTTTAGCATCTAGATTGGTGCTATTCCCCCACCCCCAAGTGTGGTAGTGCACACGTTTAATCCCAGCATTCTGCAGGCTGAGGGAAGTGTATCAATAGGAAATCGAGACCAGCCTGGGGCTACACAGTGAGTTCCTGGTCAGCCTGGACAAGAGTGAGATCCTACCTTTTCAACCACAACAAAAAAGATCAGCAAAAATGTTTCTTAATAACTTTTAGTACTTTAGCAAAAACTCCATAAGAGGAAAATGGGTATTGCTGAGTGACACAATTTTCCTTCCCAAGATATTTATGTAATGCAGTGATTAAATTTTATTAGTGTCCATTAGGCTTTAATTTCTCCCAAACTATACATAATTCAAATGAAAGCTTCTACATCTTTCAGATATTTAAATAGCATACCTGTATAGGTGTATATGTAAAGTCATTTTCATAAATTGTAAGGGGAAGCTTCGGAAAGTAAGGGCGTAGAGTCATTAAGAAAGATTCCTAAAGGTGAGGGAGGAGATTTTTGAAGGTGATAAATCATAGCCTCTAAATATACGCTGCCTGGCTCACAGTCTGATAGTGTCTTCACTCAAAGCCACTGGTCACACAGCAACTATGGACAGGGACTCTTCACACACCAGCACCATGGCATCGAAGGTTTCTTTGAGAATAGGGGACTTAATGCCCAACTTAATGTAAGTTGGCGCAGTGGAGGTTAGGTGGAGACTTCCTTGAGGGATTCTTGGGAAGCAGAATCTTTACAGGAATCTGGTGTACTGTTCACATGGCCATACTGTCAAAGTCAGCAGGAGTCTGAGATGGTCTCAGCAAACATCCCATCGACCTTGCATGCTGGGGTAAAGCAGAAATATTATTCTTAAGTTTCAAGAAAAGCACAGAAATTGGCTAAGAGAGGTCAGGCTGGCCTGAAAGGGTCTCTGAGTGCAAAGGGTTAGCACCTTCGGAGATATGGTGTGAACATGTGGCTGAGCAGCCAGATGTGAAGGCTGGCTTCTCAGAGAAGAATAACAGCTACTGAAAACCAGATGGGTCTGTGTAAACCGCAGCTGGAAGCTATGTGGACAGTTGTGAGATTAGAACCACATGTCTTCTCCCAACAGCACAATCCTGGATAAGCTGCCCTGCCACTCTGAGAAGGGTGGGGAAACGAAAACCTCAAGTTGATGGTATTAGAACATGACATTGAGCTTCCCTGGAATCCACTAAATAAAGATCTCTTCAATCAAGTGGACTAGAATCCCGGGATTGAGTTTCAATTTAGCTAGAAAAAAAGAATTTTTCTTTTTCTTTCTTTCTTTTTTTTTTGAAATGTGTTTAGAAGGCCTTGAGTTGACTGGAAAAATATAGTTCGTTCTCCTGAAATTTCTCCTACATTTCTCATGTCAAAATGTTCCAAGATTTTGAAAATTAGTTCTGTGTCATATTAATAGGGGGTCTGAGGAAAGCACCGATTTCTCTGATCAACAACTGAAGGGAACTGTGGAAACACATACTAATGATATTCAGAAGACTTCCACAAAGTTAAATCTTTCTAACTCTATATAAATTCATAGTTCCCTAACTCATTTGAAAGTGAAACATTATTTTTTTTTTGGTGTCAAACCTGAATAACAACCTTTGGGGTAACTAGCTTCCTATGGAAATACTTTGGCAAGGCCATTTTGCATGTGGGAGCGCATGCTTTCCGTCTCTTTTCTTCAATTTAAAACATTCTGTCTGCGGTTCACTTTTATCTCATTTTAGGTTCAAATCAACAAGCATTTGCAGCCGCCTCCTATGTATTCACTTAATTCAAGTTCCTTAGAACTTTTCTAAGCATCAAAAATGGATTCACGATTTGTTTATCCTGTAAAATTACATTGTTTTCTTTTGGTAGCATATGCTGTGACCACAGAAGCTTTGTGTATATCTGTGAAAATCAAACAGGAACCTTGGGAAGATGAAACACTGGTTAAAGGAACTTGCTTGAAATGTCTGCTGGTCCGGGTTCCATTCCAAGCAACCCAAGTTAGTCGTATGCATGGGGAATGTTTTTTACATTTGTTTCCAGTGACAAGAGTTCCTGGTTCCCCCTCAGGCACACAAATAAATAATGAATAAAAATAGAGGTTAAAAATGAGAAAATTATCAATGTTAATTTACCTTTCAATATAATTCTTTAGGATAAAGCTGCCCTAGGAAATATAGAAATGAGATAATAAATGTGCTAATGTTTTAAATAAGATACATTAAATCTATAATACATCACAGGTACATTCTTTAGCTCAGCTGTTTGTTTCTACAGAAGACACCTGCTCTAAGGCTTTGCTTATATGTTCTTCTCTGTGCCCTGACTATATTCCACACAGAGTGCTATGGTTGTCTTATTACTTTGTGCTTATTAGTGACATGCATACAAGTTGTTCCATGTTCTTTTTCTTGGCCAATATTATCTTGATTTGATGTATCCCCAACACTTAGATACACTACTCAGCACAATAACCATTCAGTAAAATTCAACATGTTTCTTTGTATAAAGCCTGAGTTAAAATATGTGCATGAGCCTTTGATCGGTTCCAGGAGCTTGAAATCATGCAGTGTTTGTCTGATGGAAGGAAATGTGTCATTGTGGTGACCTAGTCTCTCCTCTTCCACAGGTTAGACTTCACTGAAGATCATGGGTAATTCAGAGAGAGAGATAAAGTAGTACGCTACTTAGGGAATTCTTTGATTAATTACAGAAATCTCAGTTTTGAAAAATGCCATGTTTGTGAACAGGTTAAAAAGGCTATTGATTCTCTTGGTATGAAGTGACATTCACAAATGAATAAACCAACTGAACTATTAACTTGATATATATCTCAGAATGGGGAGAGGGTCCTCGGGTAAAAAGATCTCACAAAGACCACACATATATTGAAGAATTCTACTGATAGTTTCTTCAGAGAGAGAAGAGTTGGATCAGAAAGCCTCAAATCTTCCCACTGTCACTCTAGAGAGAAAAAATAAAAAGTGGAGATTCATTACTTCTGTAGAGTCAAACCTGCCAAGTGCCAGGGACTTCCCCAGCAGGGGAGGATGGCTTATGTAAATGGATGCCTTCATTAAGGATACAAAGATATTTTGAAAATTATGGGAGGTCAGACTGGGTTTAAGTGTGAATGCTTTTATTCACATCACACACTTCATATCAGGAAATCGACCTGACCACTGAGCAGGACAGAGGAAGGATGTTTTCAATGATGATCTTATTCATGCAAAATACTGAACAAGAGGAGATGGCTAAGTCATAAAGTGCTTGCTACAGAAGCAGGGGCATCTGAGTTTATTTCCTTAGTGCCTACCTATTGCAGGGTACTATAGTGAGCATCTTCTATCTATTACGAGAAGGGAGACAGAGACAGGAGAATATGCCAGAAGCTTCTGGAGAACAGAGTGGTGAAAAATGAGAAACTTTCTCAAATGAGATAGAAGCGGGAACCAACACCCAGATCTCATCTTCTGACCTCTACATGTGCACACATATACATATATTAACACACACATACGCCACACGAACAAACAATAAATATAGTGAGACATGTATTTGCATTATTTAATGGCAAACTTCTAAGAAGTTTTGGTATCATTTTACAGTTGAGCCTACTAGACAAGGCATTTGTCACATGGTGCATAAAATTTTAAAAATTATCTTTATATATCTAATGGCACCATATGACATTTCTAGGACATAAAATTCATGTTAAAAATTCCAACTCACATTGTTTATAATGTTATATGAAATGAAATATCAATGTATCAATTATGTCCAGAACTCATAGGAGAGGTTAATATTGATGACTCTGCTGACATTTTTTTTAAATTTTGATTTTGATATGGTTTAATTTTCTACCATGAAGTTTTGTAATCAGAAGAAAAGTCTAACTGTTCACCAAAAAGACTGCTATGTGTATTTCAATTTTCATTTTAGGTTTTGTTTGTGGACAGCTAGGAGTTCCCATATTTGAAGCTCTCCCAACTTCAGTTTTCATGCTACACTCAAGAAAGTTTGTGGTTCATTCACACATCATATAAATGAAACTCTCAATTATGCACTTACAACTCACAAAAAAAGGCATGATGCTCTAACATTAAGAACTACTAAGATTTTTTCACTGTGGGAAGAAGTCCCATCCCACTCCTGTCCTCAGAGATTTAGGACAGCGCCCTCTGTCGGCAGTTCTTTGCACTCAGTCTACATCTAGGCAGATGCTCCCAAATATTGAAGATACAGAGACAAAAAAACCAAAGTGCTGCTGCTTCCTTCAGCAGCTTCCTAAAATTAAGGACCTTCACTGCTGTCTTATGGGTTCTGGGCAGTCAATGTACTTCAATGACAGAGCGATTCTGTAGACCTAGGTTTTATCCCCAGCAGCACAGATATAAGCAAACATAACAAAGCAATCCATGCAATGATCTCTAGCAGAATGAAATAATATGCAGCTGTTATTAAACCGAGTTACATTGATTGTGCTGCTGAGATGGAGAAATTCTGAAGTAAATCATTACAGAAAGGCAGACTAGGTTGTGTGTTCTGGGTTGCCATATCCGAAAGGTATGTATGCTGCACACCCAAATACAGAAGTCTGAACACAAGCCAAGACCGTCTTCCGGTTTTTGTTTTCTTTTTCCCCTCCATCTATACCTATAATTTCAAAAGTTAAAAAAAATTAAAGAATATAAACTAATACCCATGGCTCTATACTGAATGTTTGGATAAAAATTCATACACTGAAATCCCAACCCTTAATGTGAAGGGATTAGAAGATGGGTGTGTGTAGATGTTTGGTCCATAAGGGTGAATGTCTCATGAATGAAATTCACACACTTACTATAGAGGGCACATTTGTCACTATACCATGTGAAGAAACGGTAAGGGAATTTTGAGAGTAGCATTTTAGCCACTAAGTGTTTATGGAATCCTGCCACTGTGGCCCAAATAAGCAAAGAAGATGATCCAACAGGATATTATTGTCCTAGAAGATGAAGTCTGAACATTGAACGATCAGATTCCTGTTTCAAAATGCAAAATCTTTAAGCTAATTAAAGTGTTGGTGTCACATTCATCCATTTCTTCCATCAGCAAGCAAGGAAACCTGGAGTCATCAAGGGCCTCTTGGACATGCACGAGTTTCCACAAAAAATTAGTCAAGAAAAAAAGAGGGATATGGTGGTAAAAATTCAAACAGAAAGTCACATTATATATAACGCAAGGCTATTAATTAATACAATGGAGTACAGTCCTATGGGACGTAGTAACTAACACCAGGTTTAGTTAAAAGCTCAGTGAGAGATGTCAGCTCTCCATCTTTTTGGCACAGGTGAGTCTGAACATGAGTGTCTCCCCGGAGAAAAGGCAGGAGGGATTGTGCAGGGCCTGGGGAGCACGACAGAGTGCAGGAAGATGCCTTTCAGTCAGCTCAATGCTAACCATCATGATGGTAACATTTATTGAACACTTAGTATATGCCAGGTGCTGCTCTGTTTTAGATGTATTCATGACACTCATCCTCATGAAATAAACACTTAATATGACTTTTTTCAAATATAGACTGAAAGAGACTAATAAATTCCCTCTCATAAACATAGTTGTTGGCAGAGATAGGATTTGGATGCAGGTGTTTTTTTTTTTTTTTTTTTTGGAAGCTGGAGAGATGGTTCAGCTGATAAAGGTACTTGCTTGGAAAGCTTGCTGGCTGATTTCATGTCCCCATTACCCATATAAGGACAGATGCACAAAGTGGCAGATCCACCTGGAGTTTGTTTGCTGTGGCAAGTTGCCCTGGCACACCCATTCTTGCTCACATATTCACTCCCTTGTCTTTCTCTCTCCTTAAAAATAAATAAATAAATAAATAAATAAATAAATAAATTCCCCATATTTATTGTCAATAATTAGATACATTGCATGAGCAAGTCTTGTGATGGTACCCCCATTTCCCTCCACCCTGTCCCCAACCTGCTGTGCCCCCCTCCCTTGGTGGGGTTGATGGCCATACCACCCTGAATGTTCCCGATCCTGTCTAAACAAACTATTTTTAAAAATTAAATTACTTCTTTCAGTGTACAAAGAGAACCATACAAGCCATGATTTAAAATAGGTCACTAAACATATTAAGTTAATTTGCAATTGTGGGTCAGGACATGTCTTTCAGGGCTACTTTTAATGTTTATTTTTTCTAGTCTCGGGATTACATCACTGAATATCCAGTAGATTATCAGAAATTATCAGAAGAAATACATTTTAAATTCTTAATGGTTTTCCTTCACAAGTGGATAAATATTAGGAACCACTTTTCTTCTCTATGCTTACTGGAATCATAGATCATTCCTTTAGTTTGCAAAGCACATCAAATGCTCAAGATAAATCCTCAGTATCTATTTCTGAAATATCAATTGTAAAGTATAAACAAAGGGGGGATGGTTCAGTGTGCTATAAGAAACTCCTACCACCCAGCATTTCATTATATTTACAGTAAAGCAATCATGGAGATTTCATAAATATATCCACGAGGCTTTCAGAGTTCCCCAGATGCTTTGTGTGTGTGTGTGTGTGTGTGTGTGTGTGGCTTTGAACGCCTGGAAATTCTTCTGCCTCTGCCTCCCAAGTGCAGGGATTAAAGGCGTGTGCCACCACACCTGGCTTCCCCAAATGCCTTTAAAGTGATCAAATATTAAGGCATTTGTCAGTGCTTTAGCAGAAATTGGATTTCATTGTATTTTACTTCCTTGAAAGTGGTCCATGCATGCATGGTATCTATTAACCATAAGATGTGATTAACCTAAACATATTCCGCCTGATTCACACTACACTGCGGAATCTATATCGATGGTCTTTTCTGCACTTGGAGAGCTGCAGGTGTACCCACATTCTTTGCAGAACACTGTCAATTGATAAATGTTATATTCTCATAGGCATTGCAGCCACTATTAATATTACGAAGTGATCCTCTCAGGTATACCTGTAATACCTCAAATACATTAATTTGGGCAGACAAAAAACTGTCCGCTTGGATTATGGAATGGTTTATGAAAGAGAGTTTTCCTAAGTGCTTGTCTAATAGAAGTAATCCTCTGTTGAATTGTTTATGTAGTAATTTATTATCCATGTCATAATCTCCAATCATATTGTAGCAGAACTGTGGCTGAAATGTTTATTAATGTCGGGGAGCCTATCAGCAGAGGGTTTTACAAGCTGCTTGGAGTTCATTGATGAACTCAGCCATGGTGTGGTCAGTGCTTTGACAGGATATCATAGTCACTAAGTTCAAATCGATATTTTAGTCCACAAGATTGAGTGTGTTGACAAATTTTTTGGCATAGAATTTCTATATTTTGTGTCAAGTGAGACTCTTGTCTGATGCTTTTACAAAGAACTTGTGAAATTGATCTCCCAAATAGATTTTTTTCATACACTCCTTTAATACCTGAACTTTCTCTATAGTACTTAGGCATCAAACAAATCAAATCCTTTCAAAATCTCAAGAGGGGCCTATCACCCACCTGCATTGGAAATCAAGAAGCACCATAAATTCATCCACATTTAAAAGGAATACTCTTGCCGTCCATAACCTTAGGGAGAATGCACGAATCATCATGTGAGATTCTTCATTTTCCTAAAATGTCTACCTTTGGAAAATCTAATAGAAACATTATTTTATTTTAATTTCCCTAATTTTAATTTACATAGAAATAGAGGTGTACACATTGCTCATTCCACTGAATAAACTATGATGCAGTACCAATACTTTTAAATTACTGAAACATTTTAATATATCTGCAAATGTAGTTACTTTTATATTTAGACACAGTCTTATACATAAAAGGTGGAACATGGTCTATTATGTTTGAATCTCATATATATATGTAAATATATATATATATATATGTAAAAAACCTGATCTCAGGTAAAGATATAAGGCATATCTATCCTCTTCTGGGACCACTGACTTTGTTTATCCTATATACACAAAGATTCATATCCTTATTCCTATATTATATATATAAGATTCATATATATTTATATATATATATTTATATATTTATTTACATATATATAAGATTCATATATATTTATATATATAAGATTCATACCCATATTCCTATAAAACCAAAGATTCATAGAATAACTCTTCTCTACTCTTAATTAATCATTAAATAAACAATACTATGGATCTATTATGTCCTACACAGCACCTGATGCTATTTCCCAGTCTTTTGATTAAATGCATCTTAAATTCTCACCAAGAAGGCTAAAGGGGAAAGAGTTCATATTGTGGAATTTTTAAACTCAAAACAAAAATTCAGATACATGTATGCCTAAAACATCATTAATAACAATTTTTTACATAAAAGCTATAGGGAAAAGAGGAAATATTATATGAAATCAAAGAGTTTTGGAGAGCTTTCGCAGGGTAAAAAAGGTTACATTTTCTCATTAAACTGAATGTGGTATACTATGCACTTGAGATGTTACAAGTTATAAAGTCTCCACTTTAAAAATGAAGACAGTGCACTAAAAGAACAAATAAAAATGTTATGAAACCTCATGGTAATGACCCCTTGAGGAAAGAATAACAGATTAATTTTACCCAAAAATGAATCAACACTTCAAAATGAATAAACTTCAATAATAAAATGGGGGTAGGAAAATAAAACACACACACATGCATTTACATTTGCTATATCTATATAGTAAACAATAACTTTAACTGTGATTTCACATTAAAAATCAGTCACAACAGAAAAATACTCAGCCTATACAGTTTTAAAATGACACAAATCTCAAAATAAATTTTGCTTGATTTTTTTACCATCTAGTTTCTTAGCTCATTGCAAGAATTACAATATGGGGGGCATGTCACTGAGAATTAATTCATGGTTATGACTATGAAATTGCCAGAACATTCAGCAAGTGGTGACACACTTACTACTGTTATTAATGCAAGCTAACTTGCCATAGAAGGTTCCCACTTCAATATATACAACTCTATCATGGCAAGTGATGGAAAAATAAAATGATAAAATTGTATGTTTTGGCAATTTTAAGTGAAAGACATTTAATCTCACCATACCAAATATGGAGAGATTTCCAGGTAAACTGATTTTACAGTTGATACAAGACACAAAATCATACCCAATAATTATTGTGAGTGAAGTCCTGTGGACAATTTCTATTCTTTTTTTCCTGAAAATAACTTCTTTCCATGCACACTAATACTTAAAAGTGACGATGGTAGCTTGAATAACAATCACATTCCATTTTCAAAGTCTGTGGTTCATTTTTGTGCAACAAGAATTCTCCTCTCATTTGCTCAGTTTTATTTCAATCAAAATAATTCAAAAGGCTAAATTGATAAGAAGGATTTAAAAATATCCTCCAGGAGAAATGGAGAGAGACTAGAAATGGACAGTATCTCTGGTTGAAGACTGTCATTGTAGAATATTAATATTTTTTGGGATTCTAGGAAGATTATTTTCTTAGTTCAGAAGTGGACTAGACTAGTGTGAATGAATCTCTTCAATTTACACTCTTCTTATAAGTAATACAAGCATTATCATTATTGCGTTGATCTTCCAAGTTTTACTATGTGTGTATTTGTGCATGCCATGTATACAGTTTAGCTGGAGAAACTTAGTTAAGTAAGTTCCAAGCAAGGAGGAAGTATTTTCATCCTCAGCCTTCCCTACTGTGACAATTTCAGGCAAGTTTCACAGATTCCAGGCCTGATCCTCCCCTCCCCCCAGTGGGAGGTGTTTCTAGCTAGATGCTGGAACTGATTGGTCAGGTTTGGACCAACCAGCTGTCTCTCTGGCTTACCTGGTGAGGTCTTAAAAAGTCACTGAAACAAAGTCCAGTCATCTCTTTCCTCCATATGGCTTCCTAGAAGGACTTCTAAATTTCCAGGTCTTAGGAAGGTAAGACCTTCCCACACGTCAACCTAATGGTTGGTGTGAGGAGGGTGGGGGGCTCAAGATTTTTCCATATGAACCTTTTTCCTCATGATGGGAGCCCTCTGTTATCTTTCCTTCTGCTTGTTTAGCTAGACAACATAAATTTTTGGCTAAAACATCTCCCATGTTCTCTCCACACTGGTGGCTGGAGATCTTTGTAACTCTTCATTCTCTTTTAAATAAAGTCTCCCACTGCACCTTATCCTCTGGTGGTCTATAATTTTAATTCTTTAACTTTATAGACAAGTATTCGGGTGCTCCTTAAATTCTTAGGTGCATTGGAGGTAGCTGGGTATTATCTACGTTCTAATCCCCAGCTCCCCTGTTACCTTACACTTGCTCTGTTAAATGCAATTTTTCCTTTTCGTTTTATTTTCACTTGGAGAAGAGTGACATTAAGGAGGTCTTCATTGACATATGTTTAGCTAATGCAAGCCCAGATCACAGCGACTTGGATTTCACTGTACCAGTGAAATCGCTTCCAAATGTTGATTCCCCCTAAGCTCCTTGTGGCATCTTGGGCTGCTTCCCACCCTTTCTCCACTGTGATGCTTCGGGTTATTTGCTTCCTTCTGCCTCCTGCCCAGCTCATCAAAACAAGTTCCTACAGTTAGTTATGAGAGAGAGAGAGAGAGAGAGAGAGAGAGAGAGAGAGAGAGAGAGAGAGTAAGTAAAGGGAGGAAGTCTCGCATGGTGGTGGAGGGTCACCTGCAACAGTGGGCCACGGTGGACAGTATCAGAGCTGGTCTGTACTGGGAGATGCTGAAGACAGGATGCCAACTGTAGGCAGATGAGCAGGTCCATTTTGTTCTCCAGTTTCCCTTTCTTATTTCAGTAATTGCTTGGGGGCAGAGCCATTCACTGTGAACTTCCTGAGGACAAGGACCCTAGACATTCTCCTTCATCAGTGAAATGCCAATAGCACTGTATATCTACATATCTATATATCTACATATCTACATATATAATGGTGGGAGAGACTGGATGGAGAGGGAGCCATAGTCCCAGGAGTGAGAGTGTAAAATGCTCTGAAATTTTCTTTAAAACTTTAGCATCAGGGCTTCTATAGTATAGGACCAGGCTGATTGTTTCAAGTTCATTTATTTTACAAGCATATCTCTTCAAGGAGCAATATAACTCAAGCTCCAAGTGTAGTATCTTAAATCAAATAAATCTCAGCAGTCCAAACACAAAACATGATTTGTATGAAGATATTTCTCATCAGGGAGAGTGAAGGGAAGCCAGAGAGATTCCCAAGAACGTTAGCTCATTCTGGAAGCGTGTAGTCTGCCTGAGCATGTCTGCATGTATGCCCAAGTGGAGGGCTCCCTAAATTATGCAATCAAATAAACCATTCAACTGGTTGTAAATAATGGGAATACAGGAATACTCTGAGTATCTGTGAAATTTGTTTTCAGAAAGTGGTTTTTATGTTGCCAACATTTTTCTTTCTTTTTTTCCAGCTAATTTTTCCCCTTAATTTCTAAAATAATGCCTCCTTCTCAAACATTGGAAAGAGTATATATAATAAAGTCGTCTTTTCCCTCTAGTGATTGAAAATGCAGAAAATATGCAAAGTGAAAGTTACAGTCAGTGATATGGCACATTCTCAAAATAATAACTCATAGAAGCGTTGGGTCATAGAAAATCATTACTGTGGACAGACTTCGGTGAGTCGGCTGAGGGAGTTCTTTCCAAGGAGCTCGTGAGGACTCTGACATTCTACCAGTGATTAGGCTTCTTTGCATCATTGCTTCAACACAACCAAGAATGAACTTAGGGAATTGGTAGGACGACCCATGGAACTGGAAAAAAAATCCACCGAGGTAACCCCAGGCCAGAAGGACAACAACATCCACAAAATGTATCTTCTCTCTTTCATATGGAGCCTAACTTTTAATGTCTGAGTGTCTGTAAGCAAGGGCAAGAGAGATTCAATGAAGATAGGAGTCAAGACAGGAGACCAAGAGAGGGGACAAGAAGGGAGGAGCGAGGGAAGGACAAAAGGAAACATGTAGTGTGAAAGCAGAAATGCCAAGTTGGGGGAGGGAAGACAGGGGGAGGAGAAGGAGGAAAATAAAAAAAAATACCTTAAAAGGCCATAGAGAAACCCAATTCTCTGTTTTCTAATAAAAAACTAAAAATTTAAAAAGGTGATATTGGAAAGGTAGGGCTAGGGTTAGGGACCAGTGACACATGAAATGCTTCCAAGATGATGGAGTCTCCTCCCCATACTTAATTATGTCATTCTCAACTAGGAAAAAATTAAATGCACTCTTCTGTCCAAAAATGTGGTGCTATCAATGTGGCCATTTGAGAGATAGTCATAGGCATTTAAAAATTATTTTATTTATTTGAGAGAAAGAGAAAGAAAGAGGCAGACACACAGAGAGAACGGGTACACGAGGGCCTCCAGCCACTGCAAAAGAACTCCAGACACATGGGTCACCTTGTGCATCTGGCTTTACTTGGGTACCGGAGAATTGAACTCAGGTCCTTCTGCTTTGCAAGCAAACACTTAACCACTATGCCATCTCTTCAGCCTGACATAAGCATTTTAAAATGGATTTAGAAAACCTTTCCTTGGGCTGGGAAGATGGCTTAATAGATAAAGGCACTTGCTTACATAGCCTTCTGGCCAGGGTTCAGTTTCCCATCACCCACATAAACCTGGACATCAAAAGTTAAACACATGTCGGACAATGGTTTGCATAGGCCAAAGACCATGGAATGCCCATACCCCCCCCACACCCCATACACAAATAAAATAAATATTTGTAAAATAATTAAAAATTTAAAGAATAAAATTTCCTTATCTTATTTTCTCCTCTATTTGATGGAATATCTTTGTTATTCTTCAAGACCAGGAACAAAACTATTATTTTTATATCTGGAATTAGGAATTAAAATTCTTTAAAATCAAATACCCATATGTGATTATCACCCTCAACTCAAACAGAAAATATGTAAACAATTTGTGCCTTAAACATTTGAACCAAGAAACAAGAAAACAATCTTGAACATCTTGCCAAAACCACTCATAATATTTTCTGATAAATGTATAACTAAAAATATCTATCGACAGCTTTATTTTGGGGGGGGAAAGGAAGAAAAAGATTGAGCAACTCCAGTTCAAAGAGTTTATTTGCCATTTCCCCCACAGTATATTGACGATATAGGCCATGTCTTTCAAACACTATTTGGGACAACAATTGCCCTTTATCACTGACAGAGACTATTCTCCATGAAGTTTCTGGAGTGATTGAGATAAAAATAAAAATGTTCTGATATTTCCCCCCAGGAAAGTGCCAGTGCTTTCCAAAGCTCAAATAAGCCTTAACTGCATCCCACCGAGCAACGCTTCACAGTGTATTATTAGTGTGATCAAAAAGCATCAAAACATACTTCCAGGAAGCCCTACGTTCCAGCCTCCACTAAACATTATCATGTGAGCATGGCATACTGAGTTCCAGCTACTGGGCATGTTTCTACTGTAAATGGCACCACATCTGTTCTGAGTAAGAGCTTTATTAATTGCAGCAGCAAAATGCTCACATTCTCAAACTGCAGTTTCACCTCCCTGGGAGTTTATATCAGGGTTTGAAGAGAGAGTAAAACAAAATACAGTTTTACCCCATCTAGGAATAATTGAGCTGTGGAAACTCAGGATCCATTTTTAAGATTTTGTTTCTGCTCTATCAAGGAAAAAAAATAGCATGGAGAATAGAGGATGCCCTCGGTGGTTAAAGATGTTTGCTTGTAAAGCCTACCAGTTAGTCTGGAAGTCCCCAGTTTCCGATGGATGCAAAGTAGTGCATGCATCTGTGATCCCATTGTGCCTAGGACAATGGCAACGGGAACCAGGAGAGGCACTAGCTGTGGGTCAGCTTGTCTAGCATTCATGCAATACTGCTGCTTGTTTGCAACAGCAAGAGACCTTGTGTCCCAGATGGTGGGGAACAGACACACATGGTATGCTATGGTGTACACCACACACATACACACACACACACACACACACACACACACACACACACACACACTCATTTTTTCTGCTTCCCAGAAAAAAAATAAAATTCCTTATTCTTGTACAATAATCTTATAAACCCACCAAGATGCTCTATTGTTTTATTTTTTAAATAAATGCAGCTTCAATGTATCAGCAGACTCTAGCATACTTTATGACAACAATCATCTACACTTATGGGAAAATACATGTTGGTTATTTAGTTGTGGTCAGGTATGAACTAAGCTCCTATCAGATAGATCTGAATGCTGACCCTAGCCCAACTGCTCACTGTCTTAATCTGCATAATATGGAAGGTTCTGTTCTGCAGTCTCCCAAGCCTCTACTCGGCT
The DNA here is from genome assembly GCA_004024765.1 of Zapus hudsonius. Lineage (NCBI taxonomy): Eukaryota > Metazoa > Chordata > Mammalia > Rodentia > Dipodidae > Zapus > Zapus hudsonius. Next base: position 47,614 of record PVHP010004701.1, on the reverse strand, counting down.
GCCTGCAGAAAAACTGAGGAGTATTTATCATCCATATTGTGCTTTTCTTACATATCCATCATCTTTCTTCTGCAAACTTGTGGCAATATTTCACAATTTCACACACACACACACACACACACACACACACACACAGAGAGAGAGATAGATAGATAGATAGAGAGAGAGAGAGAGAGAGAGAGAGAGAGAGAAATTTTGAGTTAAGTTTTCCTTAGGTAGCTGTGTCTGGCCATGTTGTAGTCAGCCGCATGTTGCTGGGCTGAATCTCCAAATCAGGCACAATTTTGGGGAGGAAGGTATTTATTGAAGTAATAGACCCAGGGGGAAGTTAAGGAAAAAGGCTGACCCCCTTTCACAGATCCAAGCAGAGACAGACAAACCCACCACCAGCACCTCAAGAACGCAAGCACACTCCAAACTAGCAAACAAGAGGAACTCCAGGCTTGAGCTCAGACTGCTTTTTGCAAATGTATAGCTAGAATTCTAGACCCACCCCAGAGACACCTTAGGACTGACCCTAGGATCTGGCCAAGGTGACACACTTCCTCCAGCCAGAAGCCTGGAGGCAATTAACAATTTAATAAACACAATTATAATAAATTCTATTAGGGGACATTTACTCAAAACTACCACAGGCCATGAACTTGCAATCTTCCTGCCTCAGTTTCTCAAGTAGTCCTGGGCTAACAGGAGGGAAGCATGTAAGTAAAGAAAAACCATCTCAGGTTCCAGTATGCAACAACCCATCGGCAAGACTGTATACTAAGCATTTGTAATATGAAAAGTTGAAGACAGATTTATGTCATTTTCTTATTAGATTTTTGTGGTAGACTTCTAACAATTCCCTGACAGAGAAGTCAAGCAAGACATGCCAGAAGTGGATGGCCCATTGCATGTAACCTTTGATGGGAACCATTTTACTTTATTTTTTGGGGTAGGCAAGTAGTACCAATTATTTTCTTTGATCAATTAGAAAAACCTTCATAAAGTTTAATTTATAAGACTCAACATAAAATCATTTAGACCCACAGGATTAATTTTATTATAATTTAAATTCTATGTTGGTGAAAAAAACTACATTTCTCATGTACATTACTGTAGTCATCCTATTTCATGATAAGAAGGCATCTTGTGGTTTCTGTGAAAGCCTTCTGCCTCCCATACACTGGAACTCTTTTGTTTAGGTTGCCACATTTCTTAGTCAATTGAAAGTGTTATCTAACACTTTATTGGAAAACCAGAAGTGCAAAATGAACTCCGAGCACTCTTGTCACCATGGGAAATGCTGACGAGACACATTATACGCATTATATCTGTAAGTTGTTAAAAGGAAAAAAAAAAGTGTGGTTTTTTAAAAATCACATTTGGGTATTAGGTGTACCAGAATCAGAAAGATTCAATGCTGAAAGATATTTATAGAATATCTAATCTACCTTCCTTATTTTATAGGCTGAGAAAACTTGAATAAGGTGATCTTGCCCAAATTTTACTAATAGGTATGCACATCAGCTCAAGGAAACTTTGGTGAGAATTAATGAAAAAATGGTTGTTGAGTACCCAGAAGGGGAAGCAGAATCACTTGGAAGATGCCTTATGTTTTTCTGGGGAAAAGTTTATTTAAGAGTTTGGGGTATGTGAAGAAGTGAAATAATTACATGAATGTACCACATGATCTATACTGAGAAAAGAAATCACACACACACACACACACACACACACACACACACACACACACACACACACACTAACCTGTGTGTGTAGAAGCATACATAACTTGGAGAAGAGTTGAGGAGTTGAATGCTTGTTGTTCAGCCCACACAGTGTCTTTTGGAAGAAGCATGGGGGTGAGCTGAGAAAGCACTGTGAATGATGGTAATGATCAAGCCAGTGCCAGCAGGCTCTTGTCTGTTCTCTCTCCTATGGGCTGAATTTTCAGTCCTACAATCCAGAGAGCTGGTGGAAGCAGCCATTTAGGGATTTCTGGCACAGCCAACTCTCCTGAGTGAAGGGGAGGGAGATAGGAAAAGCATGTATCCCAGGGGAAAAAGGAGGCTGAAGACACAGGACTGTCAACGTCAGTCCTGGAAAGTGTGAAGAAGCCTGTCAGACCATCTCAGAGACATCAACCCAACCATCTTGCCTCTGCTGGCTGATCTGAGCATCTCTTCTCCTCTGGGCTTTAGTTACATTTTGTTTTGCTATTGAATCTAAGGTAAGAAGATGTTGTATAAATTTTTACCAGTAATTTGCATAAGAAATCCGTGTGTCCTTTCTGCTTCTATATTATAAATGTCCCAAAGCACAGCAATCAATAAACATCGATAAACACTGGTAACAAAATCATATTTTCCCCAAAGAAATCAATGTGTTTTTTTTTTGTCATTTGGCCAATTTATTACTAGTGTGAGGATGGCTTTTTCTTTCTGTTGTGAATGACATCCCATTGGACACCCAGTACAGGGTTATTTTTTTTCTGAAACTTTTTCTAAATTGATTGTAAACCATGCACTCTTTTTTTTTTTTTTAATATTTTTAAATATTTTATTTATTCATTTTCAAGCAGAGAGAGAGAGAGAGAGAGAGAGAGAGAGAGAGAGCGAGCTCACCAGGGCTACCACCTTGTGAGTCTGGCTTATGTGGGTACTGGGGAATTGAACCCAGGGCCTTAGGCAAGGGAAGCAAGTGCCTTATCCGCTGAGCCATCTCTCCAGCCCAACCATGCACTCTTTTAATAAGATAAAAAAAATGGTAAACAATTGAAAGTAAATATATCATTTTAAGACATTGAGTAGTAAGTCAAAATAATTAAGACAGCTGGTTGTGGTAATGCACGCTTTAATCCCAGCACTTGGGAGGCAGAGTTTGGAGGATCACTGTGAGTTCAAGGACACCATGAGACTACACAGTGAACTGCAGGTAAGCCTGGGCTAGAGCCAGACCCTATTTCAAAAAACCAGTAACAACAGTAATAACAATAAGAAGATATCATTTTATTATTTTAGTGTACAGAACAATCTAATGTTTAAATCTTATCCATCTGATCTTTCTTATCTAGAACCGTTAGGATTATTTCTTTATTCTTGGTGTACATAAATTCAACAACACCTTTACCTAATATAAATGCCTTTCTATTCTGGCATGCTTTTACATATGTATAAATGAGTTTTGATATTCTATTTTCTATTTGATTTTTTAGAGTTATTAACCAGTTTGATATCATATGTCTTGAACTGATCATTTTAGATCATTTTACTACTGATCTCTTTAGATAACTTCAAATTTATCCCAAGACATACTAGTACTTTTCTTCTGACATTTGTTGTCATTTGCCTATATGTAAAATATTATTTCTATATCTGAATATTTAAAAATAAATAGTTACATTTATTTTACTTGTTTTGAAATGATGGCTTCTTCTATGTCTCATCTTTTTCAGTTATCTTTTCTATTTTGTTTTGCTTTCTTGACTTTTTCCTAAAGGAATTTCCTGAAATGTGTCAGGATTCTTGGCCAAATCAAGGGTTTAGGATGCTTGTGTATATGAACCATTAATTGTTTGACCTTTTGTGTCCACTTGACTCAAGGAATGCTATTGCCAAATAAAAAAAAAGAAAAGAAAAATTCTTTGGGAAAAATGCAGCAAGAGGTGCCAAGAACAACCGTAATGACCTTGCTTCTTCAAAGCAAAACAAAATCAACTCAAACAGAAAATCTTGCTAGAAAGTAGGATAACAATCCTTGAGATAAAACCATAGCATATCATTAATGCCTCTCTGGAGAGACCTAAACATGTTTAAGGTGATGTTTCTGTAGAATCGCTTTTCCTAAAACAATCGATCTAATGAACAAGCAGTCAATCAGTCCCATGGGTGTTGACTTGAAGGATGTGATTGTATTGTGATCAGCAACATTGTTGTGAAGGGCGAGGAGAGGGACGCGTCTAAAGAGAATATTTGAATCAACATATCTCCTGAAGCTGCAACTCACATGTCCAACTTCAGGGCTTGAACCCTGAAATCCTACACATCCTATACACCATACATGACCTCAGAAACCTCACATTGCTCACTAAAGAGGAAATGTCAGGGCGAATCATGGCAACGATAGGCCATGTGCCAATGTTTTCTCTGTGAACTCTAAAGATGATGAGGAAATGTGGCTCTTCCTTTTACAACTGTCCCTAACTCCATGTTTTCTGAAGAGAGGAAGGCTTCTCCATGGGTCTTCCATATGGTGACAAAATGATTACTTCATAAAACACAGCATAGAAATTCACACTGATGCCTCTGTCTTCAAATCAACACAATGACAGGCAGTTTAAGAAAACTGAGGTAGGAAATGAGTGAATGAAGAATTCTGCTTAAAGTACATTTATACACACTGAATTTCTTTTCTGCTAGTCAACCTTAACTACTTAAACTTGTTTTAGTTTAAACTAAAAATTGTTTAAAATTTTCCTTAGTGCCAATAAAATTTCATATAAACAGCACTCATTAGTTTCTTAAAATAAAACATGGTCCAGAGATTTTTTCCAACATAGTATTTCTAATATTTTCTAATAATATTTTCTAATATTTGGACTGTACTTGTCTGGCAAGCCATGTGCATTTCTTATTGATTTGCAAATATGTAAATACTCAACTGAGTGAATGGACTGATATTCTTTTGTGACATCCTGAAATTAATGTTTTGGAAGATAAGATTATATATATGTCACTATATAAGCAAAATATACACTAAAGAGTTTGAAAGTATTGTCTAGTGATTTATGTGTGAATATGACTTTAAAGCCTCCAACATTCTCACAATAATCCTTCATTTTCTTTGAATACTATCTACCTCATCTTAAAATAAAAACAAGAATTTCCTAAATGTAGCTTCTCATGATCCTTTAAAGTAATCTAAAATAATTTAAATCTAAAATAAGGATACAATTTATTTTAATTTCTCTCCTGTTGTTTTTTGATGGAATCTTAACTCTGTGTGTGTGTGTGTGTGTGTGTGTATGGGCACAGAGTTTTCTTGCCTCTGCAAATGAATGTCAGATGCTTGTTTCACTTTTTAGAATCAGTCTTACATGTCTGGCTTGGGAAATGAATCTGTACCAGCAGGTTTTGCCAGTAAGTGCCTTTAACAACTGAGCCAACTTTCCAGCTGAGATGCCTCATTTTTATCTGTTGTGTTTCTCAAGGAACAGAATGACCACAATCACACCAAGTCATGTGATTCAAATGGCTAGACCTCTTCAGATCGGTGGGACATTGTTATAGGAGCCATGCATATGTTACACAGAGCAAACAGATGCATTCAAGTTTTACATTGCTGTTTACTAACAACATAAGATGAGATAAACAAAACATACAGTTAGGAAGCTAGGATTAAACCAAATATATGTCTCTTGACTCAAACCTAGCAAGTTGCTCCAAAAGCTCTCATAAATTATTCGTTTCAAAGTCATTCAGTGTGTCTGAAACGTGGCGTGTGCCACGGATGTACTTGAAGTTCACCTAAGAAAGTGCATCATCAAAATGTGCCCACAAAAACTGCCAGCCGTGATGCCAGCTTGCAATCAATCACAGATCTGCTTCGGAATTATAAAGTGACTGAGAGCTATAATTTCATCTGCTTTTGCCTGCATATCATTTAAGACTTCATAGTCTCCTGGAGAAAGAAAAGTAAAAACATCTGCCAGCTACAGTTCTCTCCCTAGGAAGACCCGCTGTTCTCTCAGCACCTTCTGGCTTCCTTATTTTAATTTGTGTTTGGGAACTCATCTCTTTCTACATGGACTACGTGTGGTCCATAGTTGATGACCACAGTAGTACAGTCGATCCTCAATTATCAGTCTGAATGGAAGCCTACGGTGGGAAGCGATAATCCAGAATCATTTTATATTTGAGGTTAGAATACATTATGTGAATTTTCCCTGGGAGGTTTACTTTCCTGCTACCACTTTGCTAGAACTAATATTAAAATATGTTTGCATGCCTTGAACTCATGCCAACTGACAGCAGTAGGTAGCGTGCAGGAGTGGGGGGCAGAGGTAAGCTAGACTGAAATTAAACATTTCTAGGAAGAGTTGTCAATGTGAATTTCCCAAACGTGCGTAATTGACATTGGTGACACATTAGTTTTTCAGTCCTGAAAAAAAAATCACTTTGAAGTATCTCAATACAGAAAAACTATTTTTTTACAAAACCATATTTTAAAATATTAAGTAAAATTTAAGTAAAAGCCAGATTGTCATGTAAGCTTAACTATTGAGCTGTGAATTGGAAATTCATTTATTTTTAAAAGCAAATATGAAACATTCTTGTAAGTGGATATTTATAATTGCAAATTTATTACTGTAAATGCATAGCTCTATATCATTTTGTCTTGATATGATATTAATAAAATGATCATGATAAATCATAAACCGTCAATTTCTTAAGTATTATTTGTTATCTTATATACTAGAGTAAGAACTAAAATCAATAATGAAGTCATCCACCCAATGAATTTAAAAAAATAAATCACTTCATTAACTATTCTTTTTCTTTGTTTGTCTTTCAAGATGCTCTTATAAATGTAAGTATAGTTCCTAATTTGGTCCCAAGGAAGGCTCTTGGGACATTGTAGAAGATAACTGAAAAAAATGTATAAGAGAAAATGGGGGGAGTGAGCTGACCACTTATGACAAACCACTGAAATCATGAAATTGTACTAAATATGGTTACCCACACAAGATCTGCATATGATGAAGCCAGCCAACATTCTTTTTAAAATATTTATTTACAGAGAGAGAGAGAGAGAGAGAGAGAGAGAGAGAGAGAGAGAGAGAGAGAAACCAGGGACTCTAGCAGCTGCTGCAAACTCCAGATGCAGGCGCCACTGAGGAACTGCCTTTACCTAGGTACTGGGGAATCAAACCTGGTTGTTAGGCTTTGCAGGCAAGTACCTTAGCTGAAGAGACATTTATCCAGGCCAACATTCTTTTATAAACAGAAGAGCTTGGGAAGACACTCCTTCTCAAAAAAACTAAGGACAGTTAAATGTTGCCAGGGAGGAGAATCTTTCTTTCACTCTCTTCTGATGCATAGCTAGTAGAAAGAGCTGAGAAGACAAAGGAAAGCTGTGTGTTTGAGGGGATAATGGAGGATAATATGGGGTACATATGATTAAAATGTAATATATATATATATATATATATATATATATATATATATATGTTTGACCATGTCAGAAAACAAGTTGAAATGTAAATATTCAGATGAGTAAATGAACTGATATTCCATTGCAAAATCTATTGTAAATTTTAAATTTCAAGAAAATATGATCACCTTCATTCTACATCACTTATGCAGAATATAATTATAGTACGCATATTTAAGTGCTGAAGACTGACCTAGGGCCTTCTGTATGTTAAGCAAGCAGTTTTTTCACTGTGTTGCATACCCAACCCTTATTATTACTTTTATTTTTTTTAAATTGAGGTAGGGAGAGTGTCACCAAGTTTCCCAAGCTGTCCCGGACCTCACACTTTAGAAAAGGCTAGTCCTGAAGTTTCAATCCTCCTGCATTAGGTTTCTAATTATCTGAGATTGCAGGGTGTACCTCATACTTCTCTTACAGTCAGTATTTAAAAATAAAGTGTTACTCTTTCATCCCTTGTATGATTTTAGTTAAGAAAGCTCATATGTAATTATAATCATCATATATATATTTAACATTGGCATTTGTGTTTTATCAACGTAATGTCAAAACACTAAAAAAATTGCTTAAGAATTATTTTGTTTCTCCCATGATTCAGGTTGAAGAATTGGGGTACTAGTACCTGGTTTATAATTGGTTCTCAGTAATGTGCTGGATTTGTAAGATCTGTCGGTGGCAAGTTCAGGTCAGGCCTGACCTTCAGCAGGTGGCTGGCTGCTAAGTTTAGTTGGGAAAAGGCAGGTGGTGGCTGAGCTTTGTTAAAGTCAGAAAAGCACAGTTTAGGGCAAACTGAGAGAGCCGGTCATTACACCCAAAGAAATCCTCTGACATCAAGTCAGAGGAAGTGTCTGCAAAGGAGGAAGCTCCTTTGAAAGGACCTTAAAGGTTTGTTCCTTAAAGGCTCTTCTGTCTCCTATTTCTGAATTTTCTTGGGCTCTTCCAACCTGACACCTGCTCCAATTAGCATCCATGAATTCTCAGAGCCCCAGACATATCCAGAGAGCTCTGTACCACCATTCCTGGCACCCACAAAGGCAATCTTGGGAAGACAGAATGCCAGAGTGTGTGCATGCAAATCAAGACATTTCTAGACCAACTTCCAGAGATGAAAAGATAGTGTGAGGTAAACATTTTATGAAGTAAGATCTAGGAAAACTAGCTGGTGTTCTAGCTCTCCAGTCATATCTAGATTTGCAGTCATTACATTCAAATTCAATAGCAGATCTTCAGAAGTCTATATTCATAATTGATCAAGTGAATTTGAGTGTGGCTGGAGGTTGGCTGGGATGAGAAAGGAGAGAGAGAGACGAGGTGGGATGCACAACCTGTGGTAGGTTCTCATTGACAAGCAGGCAGTTTTGGGGGTAATGACATCTTTCATGCACTTTAGTGATTATGTATTTTTGCATCATGAAGTATACAAAACAAAACAGAGGAAGTCTCACACCAACTCTCCAGAATGCAGAGGTATTGGGAGTCTGTTATGAAAGGAGGAGACCCTTCTGGTTGAAGATCAAAGGCTGGAGATGTGTTCTTCAATTAATCATTTCTTTTGGTATTATCAAAATAAGTATCTAAGTCAAGATGAGACCAGTTAATATCAGTTTTCCCTGTGGCATTAAATGCTGGAAGCAGTTATCTGTTCTCCTCTGTACCATATCCAATCTACCTGTCATTCTGTTAGTTGTATACCCCACTTGTCTCTATGAACAAGTCTGCTTTCCTAATCAGCCTCCAGTTGCTCTTTTCAGAGCAGGTGTAATAAGTTTTCAGCAAGTGTCCTTATTTTATCTTGAGTCCATTTTCCCCTGTAACTGCCTTTAGTCATTTACAGATAGAAATCAGGTCCATACGGTTGGAGAGATGGCTCAGAGGTAAAAGAATTTACTGTGTGAGTGTGAGGACTTGCATTCAGATCCCTAGAATCTATTAATACTAGATATAGTAGTGTACATCCATAATTCCTGCACACCTATGGGAGAGGTAGGAGGGAGCCCTGAGTAGCCTGAAAGCTTGCTGGACAGCTAATCTGGTATACATGGGTACTTGAAAATCTTTCTTTGATTCTTACAACCATCACTACCATGTAGCAGCTTGGAAAACAAGTCATCCAGAAATTGAGTCAGGAATGGAAGACAGGACATATTTACTGTGATGCAGGATTGGAGATCAGGATTATTTTTCTAGCAGAAAATTCTCTTCCGGGAAAGTAACCCTGAAAGGCACTCTGTTGCATGCTGGCTAAGCTGAGGGTCTGCATGCTATGTGCTGAGGATGCATTCCAGGAGTCATCAGCCATGACTCAGGGTATTTGAAGCAGGGTAGCTGAGAAGGCTGTTGGATCAGCCATAAGAGGATCAGCTTTGATACTCGTTCTGTTCTCACATGCCAAAGTGATTCTTTGCAAGAGGATGCAGGAGGCTAAGTTCGTCTCAGTAACTTCTTAAAAGAAGATGTAATAAAGAAGTGATCATACAGTGCTGGTGGGAATGGGACTGGGTGTCGTGCAGCCCCTAGAGAAATCAGGAAGAAGCTCTCCTGATTTAGTCTCTTCAGATTAAATATTGAACCGCCATATAATTCAGAGATTCTATTGCCGGCATTACATCCAAAAGAATCTCAGTCAATATACTATAATATCAAGATACCTGTTAATGTATTTTTACTGTGACACCATTCACAATAACCAAGTTATAGAATAAGACTCCATGCCCATCAATGGAAGAACAGAGAAAGATAATGTGGTGTACATCCACAATACAATTTTATTCAATAACCATTTGAAGTGAAATTACGCAAGATTATCAGGAAAATGGATGGAATTGGAGATCATCATGTTAAGCAAAATAAAGCAGACCCAGAAATGCAAATATTGTGTGTTATGGTAGAGAAACCTGACTTACCTGTGGAACACATGTTTTACACACATAGGTGCAGGGAACCAGGATCGCCATTAGGTGGCGCCCACTACCTCACAGCTAGGCAATGCTTGGGAAGACTACTTTACTAAAAGGTCAAAAGGTCAATGGAAGGCTACTTTACTACAAGCTATCCTAGCCAATCCCGTGGCGTCTGGAGGTGGCAAGCAGGAGCCAGCCAATCATGGGCCTATCTGTGTCCCTTTTCCCTATATAAGCAGCTGCTTCTTAGCGCTGGGGCCCCTCGCTTTTTTTACCCCCCTTCAATCAAAAGGCTCTCCATTAAAGTGTGATTTGAGAAGGATCTTCGAGTGGTGTTGCGCTCCGCACATAGGCACACATGACACGTCAATAAAAGAGGGGCTATTTAGTAAGAGGAAGGGTATTAATGGAGGGGGGGACACAGAAAGGTTGATGTGATTTAATGTTATCAAACTATGTCCTAGAGTTGGACAAAATATGATTATGAAGCCCATCACTTTGGACAAAAAGTAATAACAATAAAAGGGTAAAAATAGCTCTAAGAAATTCCTCCACGATATGCAAAGGCAACAAGTTTAGACTAAAGGAGTCAGTATTGACCATGATCTTGGGGCAGTTCACCTTTCCACTGTGCAGAGAGTCATGAGAACCTGCTTGGTTATTTCAAATGTTGAACTTTAAATGTATATTAAATATCCATTCTACCATTGTTTTTATTTTATTCTTTTGTTTTATTTCATTACTAGTGATAAACTCAGGACCTTATGCAGGATAGGCAAGCTCTGTACCACTGAGTTATACTCTCCAATTCCTTCAATGGATTTCTAATGTTTGGTAGTATTCGATCATAAATGTAGAATAGCTTTGGCAGAACAGTTTGGTGTGAGCTCTAATGCTCTAATCTCAACTCTAATGGTGTACATCGGATGTGACAGCTATGCCAGCTTCTCTAATCTGATCATTAACACTGTATGCAGGCATTACAATATACTCTCCTCTCTCTCTCTCATTCTCTCATTCTCTCTCTCTCTTTCTCTCTCTCTCTAGTGTCAACAGGCACAAAATATATTACCATATATTTACAAATAAAAATATGAAAAAAGAAATAGAGTTCTCTTATAAGCATTATCAAACATGGATTTTTTTATTTTTAAAAACATTTTATTAGGAAGCAGAAAGATTGTGAGAGCCGTGGTGGGGGAGACTATCCAGAGGCATGGCACCCCTCAGTAATAACATACTTGGACCAGGAGAACCAGGCTGAGTACTAGGCTATCCATGGTCCCCTGCTACAAGGACTGATCCAGAAGACCCCTGGAGGAGGATATCCAGCTGACTGAGGATGGGGAGGGGGGGCATTGGGGAATTGGGGATAACAACTCATTGTTTTCCCACTGAATAATGTAACTCAATATGGACAATAAATATATATTTAAGACCTAAAAAAACATTTTATTGACAACCTCCATACATAGTCAACATACCATGATCAATACAGCATCCTACCACCCATACCTTCCCTCTCCTATCTTTTCTCCATGAATCAAATTCTTTCCAACATGTCTCCCTTCTATTTTGATTATGTAATTGTTTCCCTCATATTATCCAGGTTTTATGAAAGTAATGTTAGCCACTGTGATGTCATGAATACCACAGTTCACCCTTTTGTGTTTGGAAGACAGTATTACCAACAAAACAAAACAAAGCAAGCAAACAAACTGATTAAAAAAAAAAAACTCCTCTTGTTCCTTTGGCTCTTGCATTGTTTAGAGCCCAATAATTTGGAATAAAAAAAAAATCTCGCGTTACCTATATACACTGGATAGTTTTCTTGACCCTTTTGATATGCAAAAGGACACATGGGATCTATAAAACTTTTACTTCTTATAAGAAGTTTAACTATCAGTTTTGTCTCTTCCTTGTCAACTTTCTAGCCATAGTATTCCGCCTTGAAATATTGAATAATTATAGATGAGAGGGTGGCTAGTGGAGAGGGTTAGTTGGGATTGGAGGCTATGCTTTCTGAAAAACCTCAATAAAATTACAGTTATAAATGTATAAAGGGAAAAAATAGGACTCAAAACAATGGTTTGAGAATAGTTTTTGGTTTTCAGAATCATTGTAAACATACAACCAAGGGTTCCTGTGTGGAACACATCTATTTCCTTGCATTAATAAGATATTTTGCTACATAAATGAACTAATACTGACAGAATTTTGTACTTCAGTGTGTAATGTATTCAACTGCCTCCTCCTGCAGCCTCTGTTCTAGGAAACCACATGGCATTTTCTGTCACGTCTACTTGGACTTGATTGTGAAAATTTCTCAGACTTTAATATTGATGACCTTGAAAAGTTTGATGCCTATAGGTCAGGTGTTTTATTGAAAGACCTTAAAAATGGGATTGTTTAATGTTTTTTTTTTCATGATTACACCAGGATAATGTGTTTTGAGGAGGAAGATGAAAGAGAAACAGTATTCTTTTCATCAAATAACACGAAAACACACAATCAACAGGAAATACTCTTGTAAATGTTAACCTTGATTGTCTGATTTGAGGTAGTTTGTCAGTGTTTCTCTACTCTGAACTTTCTCCCTTCCCTCCCATTCCATGCTGTATCCTTGGGGAGACACTTAGGGAGTGATGTTTCACCCTGTATCTTTCTAAGAACAGACAATTTACAAAAATATTTGGAATTTGTCTCCACAAAAGATTTTTCTCTTATCCCATATTTATATTTTAATCATTAATTTAGATTACTGTAGACTCTAATTTATATTAGTCTAGACATTTATTTTCTATTTTGTGTTATAATTCAACCCTATTTTATTTTACTAACTTATTGTTACTCCAATCATTCCAGGTTTGACTAATGACTCACATAGACCTTTGGCATACAACCATTGTAGTCTTTTATTTTTTTTAGTTTTTTAGGATTTCCTTAATTGTCTGGGACAAGTTGCTTCAAAATTCATTTTATATATTTCCTGTCTCATCCCAGAATTGGCCGTTTTCCCATGGAGTCCAGTTCCTTTTTTTTATACCTAAAAATTATATCAGAAATGAAGGCCTAAGTATTTGGTATTTCAAGTAAGAATCTTAAAAAAATCATAATATGTCTGAATAACTATACTTATAAGTGAAAACTTCAATTTTAACTACTATTTGAATGCTATTAACATTTTATCAGCAAGCTATAAAAGTAAGATGTCGTTCTCTACTATTCAGAAACTAACTTTTTTAAACATAAAAATCTAGGTTTATAAAAAGAAAAGGTCAGGACACAAAAAGACAGTCTCTCTCTCTCTCTCTGTCTTTCTCTTCATTAATTAAGCATGACAATCATTTTCCTACTTTGAAGATCTAGGTTATCCTATTCACTTATTTTTATTATTATTACTATTTTACCTATTATACCTTAAAGAACAAATTTTTGTACGGAGAGATGGCTCAGTAATTAAGGCTCTTGCCTGTAAGACCCAACTACCCAGGTTTGATTCCCCAGTACCCATGTAAGCCAGATGCACAAGGTGGCACATGCATCTGGAGTTCATTTGCAGCAGCCAGAGTCCCTGGTGCATGCATATTCTGCCTATCTCTCTCAACTCTTTCTTTCTCTCCCTCCACTTGCAAATAATTAAATAAAATATTAAAAAAAAACAAATTGCATTCAGTATCACTCACATAGAGTTTTACTGGAATAAGCAACTAAGATTTACTCATCTGGTCATAAAGAGACAATAGTATGTTCTTGCTTTAGTTCTTCATTATCTATAAAATGCGTCTTCATTCAGAATTCATTGTGAGGCTGCATAACATCTCTTGTCATCCACTTATTTCCCTTAAGCAACATTGGTAATTTTTCAAATTTTATCCATACCAAGTAAATGTAGCTTTAAATATTATATAAAATGATTTTTATTAATTTAGATAAAATTGAAGATACTTGAGATCATCTGTGCTTTATTTAAATTATATAAGCAATTCCAACTCTGTAAACTTTTCCTTTCATTTTCCTTGATTGGTTATTTCCTAAAATGCTGAAGAAAAACCTTAGGAAATATCATTTCACCATATCTTGTTGAGGACTAAGTGTTGCCCAAGTCCCCAACATAGAGCTCCATCCTGCCAGGATTGGGGGGGGGGGTGTAGGGTTAGATTTTCAGGTGTGTAGAGGGCAATTGAAAGACTTATCTTCCCTACAGAAAGCCAAGCATAAAGCACTGTAGTTATGACTCACTTTTTCTCCAACTGTAGAATCAAAATGAAATCGATAGATTTTGAATAACTTAATAATTAAACAGCTAAACCAATTAGCTTACTTACATATGCTATTTTGTCCATTCAGAATTTTTGGAAATCAATCATTGCTCAGGGTTAAGGATTAATAAATGCAAATCCTAACAATATCCCCCCAAAGGGGAAGACAATGAGGTCTGCTATAGAGACCCATGTGCCTCACTCAAGGAGCTCTGAGCGATCTGACAGCCACATTTAATTATTGAGTTCTTCCTGTCTTACATCGTGCTTGGCTTTCAACCTGGATTATATACATACATTCAGTTTCCATAGTCAAAACATCCAAATGGTCTTCTGGGAAGAAAGTCGTGATGGGAATTCTGGATACGGACCCCTGGGTGCTTATCATCCATCACTGTGTCCTCATTCTGCTGGGATTATTCTTTACTTCACTGATACTGGCTCCTCCTTCCAATACTTATATGAGTCCTCTTTGTATTCCAAGTGCCCCAAAATATCTTCAAAGCATTTAAGAAATACATTCCTGACTATATGAATGTTTAGATAAATAAATGAGTGAGAAGATGAAATATAGGAACTGATTTTGACCATGTTTACTACAAATCAAACATAGATCATGTTGAAAGAGCAGATCAATTTTAATCCATTTACCAAAATCATCATAACCAATCATTGATTTAAGGGTCATTTTATGATACCATTGTTACCTTCCATGATACTGGTACTAGTTACCTTCTGTATCCATGCCCATTGCAGGTCGTCATAAACAAAAATTTGAAAATGTTATGCACCATACTTAATAAATATGAACACTGACTCGGCTTTAAAAAAACTTCACAAAGTACCTCTCCATATCTTCCATGGGCAAATCCTCTCCGATGCTGTAAATATACAAAGGGGATATCTCCCATTTCCAAGGGAAAGTATATTTCGAGGAGTTAGTATTATTTCTTTTGTTCTTCTAGGTACTCGGCATTGAACTCAGGGCCTCACACATACTCGGTAAGCTCTCAATCACTGAGATAAATCTCCACCTCAGGAGCTTTACATTAAGCATTTATGTCATACAAAACTAAATATAAAGATGTTCTATTGGTAAGCTAATGTGGACAAAGGCAGGGTTTTGTTTTATTACCTTTAGAAAGTTCAATTATTTTTTGTTACCACAACTAGAAAGGCTACGGTATTGGTCTCAAAACCAGGTTTTCTTAGTCACCATCTTTATTAACTGTGACCTGGAGATTGCTTTGCTTCTCAGGTCCTTGATTTACTAAAGATAAACTTAGAGATGGTGACACCTGCATCATGTGGAAACCCTGTTGTGAAATTCTTCAAGCAAAGCTGCTAACCCTGTGTTTTAGATACACATTACCTTCATCATCCTTATCCTCTAGGTGAACTTGGAAGTAACAAGATGATTTGCTCCTTGGATCTTAGGCTCCCATCTTTCTTTATGAATGGAGAATGACTCTTTCTTCAGATGCTGGATCTAGGCAGGCTTCCTGTGACAATAACATTTTCACGAATATAAGGTGCACTGGTTTCTTCTTCTCCACACAATTCCAGCGTGACATTTTTAAGGTGTAGTGCATACATGCTAGTAGAGTGTCTCACAGAGAAGCTCTTCTCAGAAAATATTTGGCCAAATTCCCAGGGTAAACTGTAGCCATAATAGCAATATAAAATTCTGACTTGACCATTGAACCGGGAGTCAGGAAACTTAGAAGTGATTTCTAACTCGGTGGTAGACTCCCTTTCTTAATCAAAGCTCTGTTAGTATTTTCAAAAAAGGTCATCTTTTTCTGCCTCTTTTGTGGGAGAGTGAGGTTTATACAGGACTTTGAACTCAGCAAAGACAAATATAGACATATAAAGTTTTATTACCTCTAGAAAGAATTCTCTACACTTGTTAAAGGGAAGTCTAACTTTCTCAGGACTCGTTGGCCTATCTGGTGTTGGTAGGTTGATGAAGCTCTGATTAAGGTTTTATGAGGCAATCTGTAACTGGGAGCAGGGTTCACAAGGGTCTTCTCTCTATTTCCTCCTTCCATATTTCTTACTGAAATTTAATTCTGTACTTTCATGAAGTACTGCCTTTTTTTTAATCCAATGGAAAAAGACCATGTGCCTACACATAAAGATATTCTTTATTAAATAATTCTGCACACTAGAACCTACTGGTGGAACCGACTAACAGGAGCTCTTTCAGAGATGTATTAACTCCTAATGCGATGGAGGGCCCGTGAGAATCAAATTACTCAATGGTTCGAATGTCTCAAGAACTAATGACATGGCAGAAATAAAGAAATTGACCACTTCCTCATAGAAAAGATAAGGATTTATTTCTCATTTAACAGTTTCTCACCAAATTG
The DNA here is from genome assembly GCA_004024765.1 of Zapus hudsonius. Classification (NCBI taxonomy): domain Eukaryota; kingdom Metazoa; phylum Chordata; class Mammalia; order Rodentia; family Dipodidae; genus Zapus; species Zapus hudsonius. The sequence continues at coordinate 30,886 of PVHP010004701.1, read as the reverse complement.
CCTATCTTCCAAATGATAGTTGAATGAGCTCCCTCATTTTGTTTTGCTTTTTCCTCTGATATTCAGGCTTCCTGTATAGTCCAGTCTGACTAGAGCTCACTAACCAACATGTCCCAGGGCTTATAATTCTCCTACTTTCGCCTCCCAATTGCTAGCCTGTGTGTGTGTGTGTCTGTGTGTGTTTGCAGATTTTCAGGAGTGATCTTCTAAAGATACTGCTCTAGAGTTGAGGAGATGACTCATTGGTTAAAGGCACTTGCTTGAAAAGCCTGCTGGCCTCGATTTGATTCACTATTGCCCATTTACAGCCAAATACACAAAGTGGCACATGTATCTGGAGTTCATTTGCAGTAGCAAGAAACCCTTTCATGTCCATCATTCATTTTATCTCTTTCCATCTCCTTGCAAATAAATAAAAATATTTTTAAAAGACACTGCACTAATTTTTTAGCTAGAGAGAATAATTGGAGGTTGTCAGGTAAGAAGAGGAAGCAAAAGGAACTTGATCAGGGTTTTTTTTTTTTTTTCACTGAGCTGCAAAATGGCTACTATAGTTCATCTTCAGGTAAGAACAAGAGGAAGGGACCATTCAATCCAAAAGTAGCAATGACTTTAACTCAGGGAGAAAGAGACCACTTACCGATAAAAGCTGACAGATACTTAAACAGGTAGACTCCCTCAAGTGTGTCTACTGAGCACCCACTGGACCCAGAACTGTGGTATCCAGATGGGGCTCATAGCAAACTAGTCAGACATGGATCATGGCTTATACTTTCTGTAATCTAGTTGGGGAAGGAGGCAGACTACATGTAGTTATGTCTGTAGCATGATTGATGTTGGATGGACAGGTTTATTGTAAAATTATGGCTAAAGCCCAAAATCGAGGATTATAAGGGCAAACACCCTTCGTTTTAAAAATAGCTCTCACGAACAGTAACAATTAGAGTCAGACATGGCTTTTTCCCAGAGTTTAATAACTGACTGCCAAACTTGCCTCCCCATCCCATCCCATCCCATTGCATATAAGGAAAGAACTGGGGAGCCTTTGTGAGAGGCTTTCTTTCCTTATTCAGTGAAGAATAGGGCCAGGGATAGTTCCCCAGGATCAAGCCATTCTAGTGCTCTGTGCACTCGTACTAGAGACAGGCATTCTCTTTTCCGGTTCAACATCTAATTAGAGAGTAGATTAGATACAGTATGAATTAGTTTAATTATATATTCATTTATTCAAACAAAGTATTGATTGAAGATCCATTAAGTGCTTGCTAGAGAGATTCTAATTACTGAAAATACTGAGATGAAGAGAGCAAAATGTCTCTGTGTTTGTGGAGAGGGACAATAAGTATTCATATAATATGTCAAGATATAATGACAGTGCTTAATGACTCAGGTTTTATTCCTCAGAACCCATGTAAAGCCAGATCCTCAAAGTGGCACATGTATCTGGAGTTGGTTTGAACCTGCTAGTGTCTGTGGCATGCCCATTCTCTCCCTCTCCTCCCCCTTTCTATCTCCATCTCTGCTTGTAAATAAATACATTAAAATATCACTTAAAAAGAATAGGCTGGGGACATGAAAACCCTGTAGTCCTGAGCAGTTCTCTTGCTTGAAACAATCAACCTTTCTGAGCCAGGGTAGAGGGCAAATAACCATACAAGGTGCAGCTATTCCTTGAATCCGACCCCAGCCTAACTTTGTAGCTGGAAAGGTTTACCTTTCCCTCTCCTGACAACTCTCAGTTCTCTAGGAACAAAGGCTCTTTATGTCATTCTAGAAGGGCCTGGTGGTGCACATCTGTAATTCCAGTTACGTGGGAGGGTGAGGCAGGAACATTGCAAGTTCAAGGCCAGCCTAGGCAATTTAACTTGAGTCAGTATCAAAATAAATCATAAAAAGAGGGTTGAGGTCTGAGTTAGAGTGATTTCCTAACATGTTCAAGATCCTAGGTTTAATTCCTAATACCACAAAAGTTATCTCTAATGTGAGGACATTTCTATTGTTTTCCTTCTTTTAAACTCAGGGTAATCTAAGTTAGTAGAGGTTAAAGAAAAAGTTCTAGAAGTACATTATATGAAAGTCTTCAACAAATTTTTATAACCCCTAAACATTTAAGGAACAATTACAGATGCATATATATATAATTAGTTATATATATATGTTTAATATATATATATATATATATATATTGCTAAAAACTAATTTTATACTGTGACTTAATATGTAGCAGAAAATATGGATAAAACATTGTAGCCCTCAGAAAACTTTATGGCCAGTAATAATCATTCACGTAAAGTAACACTAACCAGAAGAAACCTGGGTTTTCTTCTATCTTGATAATTTCACAAAACTCAACTTAATGTGGCACTATTGTTTCTAATCCTTTTATAATAGAGGACACACAGAAAGTGCTTCCTAGTTCTGTTTGTCTGTCTCATCTGATACCTAAAACTCAACACATGAAGAGTGTCCACCTGCTGCACCTTCGGCTTAGGGTTGGATAATGGACCTTCCTCAAGCCAAGACCCGGTAGGCCATTCTCCTTCTGTTCTACTTTATTTCCCACATCAAGTACCATGCAGAACTTCCAACATGTGACTGGAAGTTACCAGAACCTTAATCCTAGTAACCAAAATTTCTCATAATAACTATTATAAAAGCAATTCCAGCTCCCACATCTAATGTTGCCCACTCCTATTAGGCATTAGTTATAGATATTTTCAATGCTTTTTACATAAATGAAGTTATTTTTAGCATGCAAGTGACAAATCAGGAAAGTGACTAGGACCCAGCCATTGAGTCCACTCGGCTATTCCTGTCCCTTCTGTATCTCTGTTATAATGCACTGTTTTCTCTCTTACCTCAAGAACAAAGTGGTTTTCTTACTGTAGTGACTTTCTCCCCATCTAGTGTGATCATTAGCTATCAGACTTATTTATCCTCAAGACCACTGGAAGTCATATTATATACACCATTTGCCTGCAGGGATGACTTGCATGCAGATACCATGGTCTGAGGGGAAATGGTGTCTATTGGAGTTGAGGGCTGAGCACCAGCCCTAAACATTCACAACTCTGCTTTATATCCCCTCAGTTTCTGCTTAAGTGACAGTGTGGTCGTTTGAATGTAAAACGTCCCCCACAGCCTTATTAAGCCTTATTCTGAATTTCCAGAGGGTGAGGTCTTTGGGAGGTAGAGCCTTGCTGTAGGAAGTTTGTCCATGGGGCTGAGCCTTGCATGTTATAGCCCAGCACCACTTACTGTGTTCAGCCCACCCTTGACTCTTCACCTTTGCTGAAATCGAGATAAGCCAGGATGTCAGTCCCTGCCATCCTTTCCCAATCATGCTGAAACTTCTCCTTGAAACTGAGAGTTGAAAATAAACCTTCTCCTTCCATAAACTGCGTATGGCCAGGTGTTTTGTCTCAGCACTGAGAAGGTAATGGCTACAGAGATCCCATTCCTCCATCCCATACATGCACAATTATATTTCTACAGCAGCTACAAGGTCTCTACCTTATAGCATCTGACACTGGAATTACTTGTTTAATGTCTTTCTATAGGGGATGCCCCATAAAGTCAGTGTCTTCCATGTCTTGTTTGCTGAATTATCAGCACCTTCCACGGTGGCTGGATTGGTGGACGCTCAGTTAATAATTTGCTACAGTTCACCTCCTCTGTGTAAACTTCTGATTTAAAACAGAATGTCTTAGCATGTTTAATGTGCTCCATTGGAGGAAAGGTTAGAGTGGAAAGAATATGAGGCCAAGAAAGCCATCAGAAATAACACACCGCAGGGCATTTACACTGAAGTTTCTTAGCTTCACAGTTAAGCTAAAACTGGGGAAGAGATTTCCTCTGACACCATTGTCTTTCAGAATTCTTTTGGCATCACAGTCTTTATCTCTTAGATGACCAATTGTGAGTTGCTATTCATTTTATACCTCATTTTCTCTAGATTTCAGACTGCTTTTTATTCTGTGTGACAGTTAAAGTTATAATCATCCTGGTACTGCTTACTGTCTCATTCCCAAAGCAGAAAATAACCACCTGACATTTAAACATGTAATTGAGGGGAAATGGATAGCTATTTTAGATGCAAGGGATCCAGTAGTAGTTTAAGGGGATAAGAGAGGGTTATAGGGGGTGTATATGATAAAATACATTGCATACATGTAGAAGACTGTCAGAGTAAATTAAAAATAAAACGATACAAATACTTCATTGGGGATGGTATCAGAGTCAAATCTGAACAATTAGGGCTAACACTGAAACAGTTACAGAAACCTCTAATTTGTGAATCACAGAACAGGTGCTTAGATCCAGGGTCACTATGAGGAGAATTTAAATGATAACCTAGAACAGTTTATATCTTTAGAAACACATAACTCACATACATGTACAAGTACACGTATACACAGACACACATATATTACTCCCACAGAGAATATCACCTTGAAAGGTGCCTTAAATTTGTTGCAGAATCAAGATGCATTAAAGATAAGTTCTACTCTTCTGCTTAGTCTCTTTGGAGGCATAAAATTTCCTAGAATTTGGAAAAAGGGATCCATTACGTCCCTATTGTTTGTGACATGTTTTATTAAAAGTGACTGAGTTGTTGGAACTCACAAATTCTATGATTGCCAAGAATGAGGAAAATGGAGTCCAGATTATATTATATGCTAAGATATATTTTAGCATCAAGTTGGCTAGAGGGATTGACCCTGCGTTACCTGTGGGATATTCTTAATCATGACTTCATTCTCCTTCATGTGTGCTGGCCACCTCCTCCACTTACTAACAACCGCTAATGAGAGATTGTTTCCTAAGATCATTACTGAAAATAAATTCCCTTATAAAAATTAATCTATTGGTGCCACATAATGCAAAATTTCAATTATTCATTCATCTTATTTATTACACTATATATTGGAGTTTTAAATATCTAGCAGCCTGACTTCAGAATGCATGTTTTTAATGAATACTGAGAAAGAAATAATAGTTTAATATGCCTCTTCTCTGACACTTAAATGCTGCTTCTGAAGAAGTATTTTTTTTCGTTTGGAATATAAATTAAGAAGTGATTGTACAAAGCCATTCTAGTTTATCAAGAGAGGGGTATTAAAAGAAGTGCAAGTCTTTATGATATGAAAATGTTTCTTTGTTCGGTTTTGGCTATTTTCATTGTCTTATGACTGACTCCTTTGGTCTGTTGTTAAGGTGATGAAGGAAGCTTGTATTTTAGAGCAAGGACATATAAATGTAAAAAGACATCCGAACCCAAGAGTTCTTTCCAATTTGACTTCATCCAGCAAACACTGCTCATCTTACTTTGTACATAGCACTGGACCCACTGAAATCTGGCCACAAGTAGCCATCTTTCAAGTACTTCCCTGGTCACAAAGGGGCCACATGGCCAGTGGCTGGCCAGTGGGGCCTCATACCTCTGATCAATAAGCAGTATCTTCCCTTCTCAGGCAAGCATGATGAGAACCCTTTTGAGCCTGTCATCATTAGAAACAGCTTAAATGATACTGGCATTAATACCAGTTATCTTCCTCCATGATTATATTCATGTTTGGCTATCAACTGCAAGTTCTGACATTTCCTGGAAGGACTCACACAGATGATATTTACATTACCCATTTTGTTTTCTCTGAGTTTGCTGGTTAAAGTTAATCCCACTTACTGAGGGTTATGGAAGACAATACAAATGAACTGAGATGTCCCTCTCTGCTACCTGTGGTACTTACCCCAAGAGTCCAAATCTTAGTCTGCCAAAGAATTGGACAAACTCAGACTGAGAGGTGAGAGAGGGAGAGAGAGAGACAGAGAGACAGAGACAGAGAGAGAGAGAGAGAGAGAGAGAGAGAGAGAGAGGGAGGGAGGGAGGGAGGGAGATAGGGAGATAGGGAGGGAGGGAGAGCAATCTCTTTATCACACATGTTTATTTACATCAGGGCAAGTTCAGGGGGTTGGGAGTAGGAGTGGGAAGGCATCCCACCACCATGTGGCGTGAGAAATTTACAAGGGAATTGGAAAGGTACACAGAATCACCAAAAGTGGAGAAATACACACATATTAAAGAGGGAAAATATCTCTCCTCTTTCTCCCCCTAAGCTTGAATTTGGCTTTTTAAATTTTCCTTTGGAGGAGGGGCCAGGGAGGAGTTTTTGGCAATGTGGCATGAGGTCACTGTCAGAAGCCACATCCTATCTACCTATGGGGGAGGTTCTTTCTCCTAACCTCACATCACTCCATCTTAATGAGCAGTGGCTCTGTGACCACCCTTGCTCTTTGAGAGCTCAGTGGACTGGCGGCAGGGGTGGGGGGTGAGGGACAGGAACAGAGGGAAACTGAACACACCTCCTGCAATAGGGTTGATTTGCTTTAGGAAAGTTGCTGAACCATCTTCAGTCTCACTACACTTAGCTCTAAAATAGGGATAACAATTCTTTCTACTCCATGGGATTTAATTCATAGAAAACACTTCAAACAGTGATACTAAGAATTCAGTCTACAAATTATTATCAGTTATACTGCAAAAAGTCAGTAGTTTAGATTTGAAAGTCATAATTCTTTCCTAAGTCTCTTGAAACCTTGTTTGGCTACATTCTGTATCATTATGCCTCTATTTTTGAGGTTCCTTTTTTAGCTATCAAAGTACTATAATATATATATATATATATATATATATATATATATATATATATATATATACACATATATTTTTAACTAAAGATTGCATGTTTTTCTTTAGGATTAAAAATAACAATCATACTATATCAAAATCAAAATCATTTATTGATATGTACGGATTAGACGACTTTATGCTAGGTGATGTGTATACCAAAAGTCTGGAGTTCATTTGCAGGGGCAGGATGCCCTGGCAAGCCCATTCTCTCCTCTCTCTCTCTTTCTCTGATAAATGAATGAATGAATAAATATTTTTAAGACGTCAGCCGCATGCTGATGGGAGTGAAAGCCACTGTGGAAATCAGCATGGAGACTCCTGAAAAGGCTGAACATAGAACTCCCATTAGATCCAGCTGTACCTTTTTTTGGACACATATCTTAAAGACTCTACCATATACCACAGAAACACATGCTCACCATTTCCATTGCTTCTCTGTTCACAATAGCCAGGAACTAGAATCAACCCAGATGCCCATATCAACAAATGAATGGTGAATGAAGATGGGGTACATCTATTTAATAGAATTCTACTCAGCAGTCAGAAAAAAATGAAACAACCAAATTTTCAGGAAAATGGAGAGACTTGGAAAAAAAATCATGCTAAGCAAGGCCATATAGGCCCAGAACAACAAATGCCTTACGCACCCTCTCATCTGTGGCTCCAAACTAGGATCAATTGGAGATGAGCGTGAATGGTGTTCCACACCAGGGATATGGGCATAAAACTAGAATGAGTCGAGGAGAGAGAGGAAGCAGGAAGACAGGAGAGCAGGAGTTACCTGACTGGTTAAGGGAGGGGAGAGTCTTGGAGAGGGAGGTGGTAGGAGGGTGTGGAGGGAACTATACAAAAGTGAAGAAAACAGGAATCAGTTCCAAAAATATCCTCATTCTGACTAGCTTGCTGCAAGTTATAATCACCCATAAAGGGGGAAAGGAGAGAGTCTGGACAGAAAGTGGAAAAATCTTAACCTTAAAACCACCTAATCTGGCCAAAAAAACCCAGGCTCAGAATTGGGTTACCCCCCCCCCCCCACACACACACAGTGAGCTATTTTTGCCTGAGAGATCCATGAAGTCCCCACAACAAAATAGGCCATTGGCAAAACACTTGACTACCTGCCAGACACCTGAAGACACCACGGGCTGTAATCACAGACTTCTGAATACCATGCTGAACTGAAAGGAGACCTGACCCTCGTAATGCTGGAGCTCTATGGAAGATGCTGAAGATAGATCACCGATACCATGGATAAGCAGGGCACACGGCAGACTATAAAACCCACCAGCTGGACAAAAATACACACTTGTGCGCTAGTGGCACACAGCCTCTGCGGGTGACCAACTGTTCTGTGATTGGACATGAGGCTCCATCAGTGGGAGAGATCTCATATCTGGGACTGGAAACCAAGTCAGAATCTCATGTGCAGGAAACTCCGACATCAGAATGAAGCTACCACTGCTCTCTGGGTTGGGGGCTTGCCCACCAAAAACTCTCTCTAGTAACTGAATACCCTCTTTAACCTAAGCTGCTCTCACTCTTGGTTGGAGAATCTATTTTATTTTACAAATGGCAGAGAAAACAGAGGAGAGCCAAGATTTATTGATAAACAAGAAGAGAGCTGAAGTCCCACCAGGAGACTTCCCACCTCTATCACATCTGCCAGGGTCCAGGAGAAGTTGCAGAGGAAGAGGCACCATGCCTACTGCTCTTACTGCTAGCCTGAAAACTAGCTCTAGGATAATGGTGACCAGTTAAATCCCATCAAAGCAGAAACCCAGGGGCTACAGAGAACTCAATACTAAATCAGATTGCCAAAAGACTTGCCATGGCTCAGTGAACTTTGCTAAAGAGAGACCAGAAAGGTGGTAAAAAGCCACAAAGTGGGTAGGAATACTCTGAGACATGAGCCCTCCTCTTCCCCTTCATGCCCCACAGTCTGACACCATGAGGGAGGTCCCCCAGGGTGTGGTAGGGGCTGGGGCTAGGGGATAGAAGAGTAGTAGAACCTGATATATATAATATGTAATAATATGCATATATATGTAAAAATGTTAGTGGTAGATGTATTTGAAAAGCTGTTTGGCTTCTTTTCTAAATTCTTCATAAGCAATAATGTCGTTTTTGATATCCTATGTAAACTATTGGAAGCCTTCCTTAAGCAACAGGCTAATGTTTGAATCCTAAAATCATGGACAAGTAATTTCTTATAATGATCTTATATTTGGCTTCAAATGGGAGTTCTTCCTCTGTAATGCTCAAAGACTGGAAAGGCAAAATGAAAACTTCTAGGCCCTTAATGTTTGCCAGAGTATCAGGTGCATGTCCAAATGTGAAGATGGGCCTGAAAGGAATACTGCAAAATTCCCCACTTCCCCCCTCACTTCCCATCTCCTCTTTACCCCCTACCTCATAAGCCAACCTTCAAGCACTGAAAACAAAACAGAGCGAATTAATGGCTCCTGTTCTGTTTCATTATTTATGCTCTTCTCATGCACCACACTAACTAAGGGATGCTCTTTGATGATTATATCTCCAAAGAACATTACTATGATCATGGGATGTTCTGGGGGAACCATAGATAATTAATCAGTGAAACTGAAAGATATGCATAAGAATAACTTTTGGGTTTTTGAGAAAGTAAATTTAATGCAGAATACCTGCCAGGAACTGATTAATCAAATAGCCTCCTACACTCATAGCTAAATACCTCAATATACTACAGTTGATTGTGGCTCTATGCCCTCAACCCAAAGAGGAATAAATGAATCTGAGTTTATTCCTGCTCCATTGAAACCTTTCCTGCCAATTCCAACAGCGTGCAGACTGTTCAAGAGGTTTTTCACGTATGGAAACCTTCATTTTCCTAACAAATCTATTAGAAAATTAGGCAATTTATTTAGCATATTTTACCTGTATTTTAATAAACCTGTGAGTCACTGCCCCACACATTCATATTTCTAAAATGGAAATAGAAAGATTCCATATTCCTAAACCATAATCCATAAAATTTACTATAAGTACTCTTCTTCCATCCCCCCCAGGCTAATCCAATCCACATCAAGGGAAATTTGCATAGCATTAAGAAAGTTGGTGCTGTGTGCATCCTAAAGGAGCAAGAACCCTTTGTCTTCAGCAATAGAGCACTGTGGAGCTTTCTGGGAGCCTAAGATGGGGAGGAAAGAGGAAGAGAGAATTGAATGGCCTTTTGTTTCTGAACAAAAATAAAAAAAGGGAAACCAACAAAGACTTGTTTCCTTTTTCCCTTTTGTCAAATGAAAGGTCTTCAGAGATGATTGCGCTCTGGCAAGCCACTGTTTGAATCCTGGAGGATGGTGTTCTGTGGCGCTTTGCTCTAAGTCCACCAAAGGATGCTGCGACTTTTGAAGGTGAACGCTGCTTTGTGGTGCGTAGGGAACCCGTCTGAAGATTCTGATCCTTCGGAGAAGAACATCATGCTCTCCTCTCCGCTAAAGCTGGCTTTAAGGAAACACATTTGGATGCCAGTTGTCGATTTCCTTGGAAGTGGAAGGCCAGAGACATTTGAGAACAACCATATCAAATTCCAGAAATAACTGAGGACAAGTCACATCTCATTTTCTGAGTGTACTGGTTTAATTGCCACCAATATATAGAATTTATAACCAAATGACGGTTGAATTCTTAATTTTTTCTCATTTGCCCTAGTCCTCACCATGTCCCTGGAAAATGTTTTTAGAAATTGTTGCTGGCACCAACATCTGGGAATTGCAAAATTTATTTATCTATCTCTCCAAACGTCCTGGCTTTATAATATCAGATCAGTGCTACAAGAAATACTGAGTCCTTAAATTGCTGATATCAATGAAAGGCACACAGTAACAGTTCTAATCGTTACCACTCCTGACAGGAAAATAGCTGGAGAAAAGGTTGGAGGCTCTTTGTGGAGGATTAACTCAACTAATAACAGAATAATTTTCTTAAGATTATTCTCATCATGTCAGAACATTTAAAAGCTCAAGAACAGATAATAAAAGTAATCGTATTCTTTGGCTGTGTACAAGCATGGCTTCAGCTTGAAAGAATATTGCTATGATTTTTGCAAGACCTTCTTGTTGATGTGAAATTATGTCAATCATAACATTGTAATATTTTAAATAAGCTAGCCTGAGAAACACACATAAGCCATGCGAGGTACTTCAGTGGACTCTAGGCAGAAGGGACCATTTTATACATGCTTGGCAATCCTTACATACAGAATGAGGAGAAACGAAATCCAAGTGCAGAGGAAATACTGATGAGGCTTGTAGTTTACAATGAGGCACTAGTTCAGTAAATGGGGCAGTCTGATTGCAAATGGTTCCTATGTTTAAAGGTATCTGGGTCCAGTACACGATCTTTTTCAATTGAGTTACAATTTTACTTGTAATCTAGTTTGTATCTTCCAGCAAATGAACTAATACAAAGCAAACAGGAAACTTCAGTTTAAATGGACTCACTCATTTCATGTCACATCAAAACAGCTTCACATTTTACCTTTCTCTTTACAAGTAAACGATTTCAAGTAACCTAAACTGCAAGCCATATTTAAACACCAGACCGTACTTATAAAAGCTTATATATTTAACAGGAGCTAAAATAGCTAATGGCATTCTTAAATGTTATTTGGCTCATAAAAAGACCCAGAGAGCCACATCTGGAAGGGAGGAACAGGGGTGTTCCTCTGAGATGCATGGATGCAAGGGCAGGAGTCTTACAGGGCTGTAGAAGGTGCTGGGGACACAGTGCCCAGCCTCAGATAAACAGCTGAAACTTGCTTTGGACCAACACTGCTCAAATTGAGCCATTTGATTTAATCTTAAGTATTCAGAGGAAAAACAAACAAACAAACAAACAAACAAAAAAACAAAAACCACCACCAACAACAACAACAGAAAAAACAAAGTCCTATGGTATCAGCGTCCCGTTTAGGAGAGCTATATTTCTGAGTGGTTGTGAGTTCAGAAGAAATAGAGGCACAATACAGAAACACATGTGGCAAGCCCTCTGGGATTTCCTCTTTCCTACATGCTAATGAAGATTAAAGTGTAAGAAAGTGCAGACATCAGTTGAACAGATAATTAATGATGATTGATGATTTACTTTTAATTTATGCCACATGATTAATTCAGGGAAAATATGCAGATGCTTGAAACTTCTGCTTTAAGAAATTGTTTAGTTTACATCAGGCGCTGGTGAGTCTACACAAAGCCTGCAGTTGGAGCCCCCTATTACTCCGATAATAATTTTCAGTAAGTGGATATTGAAAAAGAAAGCTCTATCAGCCCCCCCCCCCAAAAAATATAGAAACTCTTCTTTATCTTCTGGGATCCAGGTTTCATCTTAGCTACTCTTTTATTTCTTAAAAGCCTTTGCTGCTATACTGGGCAAAGCTATTTGAGCAGTTTCTTATAGAGACTATGTGTGTGCTATGTTATGGTAGGTATTTATGCCTGGTTATTTGAGTATTCTAATTAAAACGTTTTTTTCTCTGAAGATATAACACCAGGACCCCCACACACGTAGATGTGCCCACACATCCCCTCATAGTTGCAAAGATGCAGTAATGACAGCAATGTCTCTCTGGCAGAAATATTCCAGAATTCAGGCCATAAATCCAGGGGAAGGAAGCTCGTCAGCATTTTCTGTCTTCTGCCAGCACAGCATAGCTGGATGGGCACAGGTTGTTTCTGTGCAGAAGTGGGGTGTCGGAATCACATCAAATGATAAGGCTGTTTACAAGTGGTAAATTTAAGGCCTTTGTGAGTCCTCAGAGTTTCCCTCTCTAAGGGTGGAAAGCTTGAAAAGAGTGGAGGATTTGAGGCTTTACGGCCATCGTGTAGAAAAGCTTAATGCTTCGTTTGCTGACCCAGAACTTCGAATGAACTTTAGTTACCAGGCAGCCTCCTGGGCCTGAGCTTCATGAGGGTATTTATGGGTACAGATATTGGGAAATAAGACAGAAATTCTAGCCTGAGTGAATCTAAAGCCTCCATGTACCCGATGAATCACATGGGTAGGCTCCACATTTGACTGACTCTAAGGAGTCTTTACTAAACTTCCTCTCTGAGGTTAGCTCTCAACAGCCTTTGCTTATTGAGGTATTTCTATTTTGGGGGGCTTTTATGGCTATCACATATTGCCGCAGGAAATTCAATAGCTAATGTTCCTTCTTTTCAGCTCCCAAATTTATCAAACCAGTTACCAATATAAGACTTTGAAAGTAATATTTAATTTCTGTAAGTATGGAAAAACCTGAATGGGTACCGGATTGAGAAAGTGCAGCAATGACCTATAAGAATGCGATTGATATGAAATTCATGATCTAGAAACAATTTGTCTAGCTCAACACAGAAACTGTATCTCAAAACTTTAAGGATCGTAATGGCATCATTTTAATTTTTAAATTCACACGTGTGTTTTGATCTGGTATATGCAATATTGGGGCATAGAACATTTTTATGTTAACAGAAGATGATTTGCACTAATTACAAGAAGAGTCATCACAGCTCTGGAATAAGTTATGCTTTTTTTAAAGAAAGCACAAATAAACATTTCTTTAAATCTTCATAATTGAGTTACATCATGCAGCTCCTACACTTATTTGTGAAGACACAGAGCACCGTATCCTGTCTGCCTCACTGTTTTTCTTGCATTTTTGGCTTTAGCTTTCATTGTAATTCTCCCTTCCCATGTCCTGTTGGTACAATAAGTTTTCCCAGTAAGGAAGCGGTTGCCTCTGGATATGCTTGTCCACCTGCAGACTTCCAGGTTAAATAACTGCCGCAAGTCTCCTTGGTCAAAGCTGGCAAATATTTACTTTTCTTCTATGTTAAATATGTCTTTCTTTCTCACCAGTCTTGCAGCTTAATGCAAAACAAGCTTTTTTATTAATCGCCCTCCCCAACCTCACATCTTTATGAATTACTCAGTGTTTCAATGGATCACTAGATACTGTGCTGTGGGCATTAGAAACTAGGCTCTTATGTTTCCAGAACTGGCACCCGGGATGGTCTGGGAGGCTGCCACCATGGAGTTCTATAATTTATGGACATACACGAATACATTTTTCAGCATGAATGATGTGTGACTAGGAAAGGATCACCAAAAATGAAACAAACCAAACACCCCCAAACTTGACCATGTTAAAAAGCAAGTTTGCCCTAAATCGAAGAAATGCAGTTAAACAGAAAACACATTCTATTTTGTGAAAATCTAGTTCTAATTATATTTTAAGAGATTTTTAAAAAGCCACACGCTGACAGCTTCTATATCCTTTACTGAGGAATACCCAGTCTAAACTTTTACCACAAAAGCTAATGACCCTATTAACTCTAATTTGTTTACTCACCAGTCTGGAACAGGCTCTTCCACAGGTACCTCTTTGATGTTCAAAATTAAGCTTCCTAGAGCCTTGAGAAATTAGATGGTAAAGGAGGTCAATTATACAACAGTTGCTTCAAGATAAGGATCGCCACTCCCATGTTGCTTTAAATTGACTATTTTTTCCTTGATGAGCAGATGAACACAAATACGAGATTACTACTCAACACATGTTAAACCCTCCTTCTGATTTGCTCAGATGAGATGGATAGTTTTGAATGAGGGCACCTGAGCGTGTTAGAAAGGGCTTAATTAAAACCCAGCAAAATATTCAGTGCTGTTCCTTAGGTAAAATCTGAAATGTACACCAAGATATTCCTCAAATTGAAACAAATCAAAGAGGAAGGGCATGTTTGAAAAAAGAAGAGGATTATTCTATGATCACTTGCTGAGCCTCATGTGCGAGAACATTTACTAGGCAGGATAGTAGTGTATGTGAACCATTCAAGTTCTCCCTGTGGTTCAGACATCAGCAGTATTATGAAATAGTTGTGAAGTGGACAAAGCATTGTGGTTATTGGAAAATAAATGAACAAACCGATTGCAATATAATTGGAATGTGCTAGGGGAATAGACCTTACAAAAAAGATGTGTGCATAAAGAAATCTTTCTTCTAATGTCCTGTGTCCTGTGCTTTGTTGAAATAATAGGTAACAAAAACATTTTATAGATGAGGAACCTTGCTCTGCAGAGTCCGTGCTAACTTTTATGCCTTCTTTTCACACTCAACAAAACCTCAGGATGCCTCACTATATACGTAACTATTGTATCATATATCACATATAATGTATGATTAGTAGCTAGTCTCTATACTCTGGAGTATCTCTTTCCATGATAGGAGCTTTATTTGAATTTAAAATACTGTATGTTTATGAAATAGTTATCATTCTTACTATTTCAGAGGTTGGAGATTTAATAAGATAATGTTATTCTTTCTAAGAAAGAAAATGGGTCATGAGTTGACATGATGTAATCTTCATCTAAACAATCTTTTCCAGTCTCTGTTTTTTTTTTTTAATTGAAACCAAGTTGTTTTTGTTTTCGGTTTTTTTCCAACTTATTTGTTTCCATCCAGCTACATTTGTTAAGAATATAATCTTAGAGAGCTGGGGAGATTGCTCAGTGACTAAAGCCACTTGGTTGTAAATTCTGATGGCCTGGGTTTGATTCCCCAGTACTCATGTAAAACCAGATAAATGCTCAGAGAGGTACTTGTGTCTGGGGTTTGTTTACAGCAGCAGGAGGCCCTGCTGTGCCCACACCCTACCTTCTCCCTCCCTTTCTCAAAGAAATAAAATATACTTTTAAAAGAATATGATCATTGCTCCTTGGCTACTGAATACAATAAAATTATCAGCAGAGGCTAAGCTCTGGATTTTACTGGAGCATTAAATGAATAGAAGAGTAGCATAAACTAGGGAAATGTTAGAATGTAGGGACTCTGGAGCTGGAATGGTGAGATGTGAATCTCTATTCTGTCATTTAGATCTTGGACTTTCTTTAGATATGACATGGAAATTACATTAATAAATGTTAACTTCTAATTGTTAGAGGAAATAGGTCAAAATGTATAAAATGTCATTTTATGCACTGTAAGAGAGCTCTCTCTCTCTATATATATATAGTGTAGTTAGCAATATATACGTGTATATATATATATATACACGTATATATTGCTAACTACCATTATTTAGAGGACTGTAACTAAGAACCAAGTTCATGACCTTGTCCCCAGTGGTGTGTGGTTTGGGACTCCTTTCATGTCAGGCAGCACAATGCTGTAGTTGTTTGGAAACTAAAGCCAAAAAGAAAAAAAAAAGCAATAATGATTCGCTGTTTAAACTTTGGCATTTTGTTTATCATAGATTTTTGTATTAATTTAATTTTTTAAAAAATAGTTTAAAATATCATTTATTTGATACCATTATATTTTATGCCCTGGAAGCTTTGGGTCTGCTATGAACTTTCTTCCCTCAACCTATGCTGTCTCTTAGGAGAACTTCATGAATGTCAATGACCCATGGAGGACTGCAGACACTCGGAGACAGCTGGAGAAATGGCAAGTTTGATTGAAAGAGATCTGGTATAATTTTAGTATCCAGAAAGAAACGAGATTTTTCTAGGCTAAATAGAAAGACCTCCATGCTTCATGGCTGGCATGCAGTCTGCTTAGTTCTCTTCGAGGTCGCTTAGCTTTACAAGGCTCATTGCTCTCTGGAAGTGTCACACACGATGTGACTTCAAACATAGCCTCGGCACTTAGAGATCTGCTATAAACCCACTCCATGGCCAGTGAATCTACCTTAAATATATATAATATATTATTATATTTATAATATATATATAAGGTATATATATATATGTATTTCATTCAAGGAAACAATAGAACCATTTGCTACTCTTTCTTTCATTGTTTTCATAAGTAAATTTGTAGCAAAAGTAGAGATTAGAAGAGGTGAAGAGAGGAGTTAAATGCTCTGAACATATGACAAGCTTCATCTAAATCAGGGATTTTCAATACCATTCTAATAAGATGGGGACAGAGTAAGTCACTGACCAAGGCTTCAAAACTTCCAAGAATGCCACACTACAAATCTGACATTCTCAGAGTTACCTGCAACGGCACTGCAGAAATGAGCTGAGTTAAAAATGAGTGTCAAACCCAAATCTTCAAAAGCCTTAAGGTGGTGGAGTATCAGCAGTGTTTACTCTGTCAAACTCTGTTGACTTCTTACTTCATATTTCAATCATAGATCCCAGATTGACAGCATTCCAGCTAGCATACCAGTGATCCTTTGAAAAATATCATTTCTATATCTCTTTCTAGAAATTTTCCAGTTGATGAGGAAAAATATTTTCTTGAAAACTATTTTTATTTATGTCAGTTTTGTTCTTCTGGAAAGATTTTTTTAAATCATGTTATTCCATTAGCATAGACAATTATTATATATGAGTAAAGTGAATTTAATATCTTTTGTTTTGTTTTGTTTTTCGAGGTAGGTTCTCACTCTAGCCCAGGCTGACCTGGAATTCACTATGTAGCCTCAGGGTCATCTTGAACTCATGTCAATCCTCCTACCTCTGCCTCCCGAGTGCTGGGATTAAAGGCATGCGCCACCATGCCCAGCTGAATATTATTTTAAAAGTAATAAAACTTAGGCAGGAGAGATGTGTCAATCGTGAAAGTTTCTTGGTTGCAAAGCATGACTGCTGAGCTTTGATTCTCCAGTAGCCACGTATAGGCAGATGCACAAAGTGGTGCATGCTTCTGGAGTTCATTGGCTGTGACAGCAGGCTCTGTTTTATCCATTCTCTCTCCTCTCCTCCCCTCCCCTCTTCTCTCTCCCTTCCCCTCCCATTCCCTCTTCTCTCCTCTCTAATCTTTTTCTTTCTTCTCCCCCGCTCTCCAGGACCTCCTTTCCCTTCTACTTACCAATTCTCTCTCTCAATACCTATCTATATCATCTGTATCTATATCTAATTGTTAAACTTCTTTAATGCTGTTTTGGGGGACTATTTTCCGTACAGATATTAAGTCTAGGTGCTAGGTTGTAGGTTATTATATTGAGGGTTTATTTATGGAATATATATCTATATATCTTAACTAGGAATAGCTACAGGGACAAGATAATAAAAAGTACATGAATTGCAAGGAGGACATCCCACACAACCTTGATATTTTATGCCCATGTGACAATCATCACTAAAGAAATGGGTCTTTTTTGTATTTGATTATAGGTAAAGTTTGTAGGCATTAATTTTATCATACTTTTATTATGTCAAAAGTTTCTGGTAAATTATTTCCTATCCTTCCCCTCTTTCTGGAGTGACCTATAGTAAGCCTGCTAGAACTGTTCTCTTTATTGATATAGATTAGCATTAAAAATCATACAAAGGAAACACATTTACTTTTACTATTTGTGAGGTTTACACTGTGTGACACTTATTACATGTTATACATAAAATGAACAAGCCCATCACTCAAACCTTTATCATTTCTTTTTCATTTACTTTTAACTAAGTTTTTAAGGTAGCATTGATGAAGAAACTGAGCCAAATTCTGAGGGTAACCAGTTAAGATTTTAAGGAAATACATATTGTCTCCTTTCCAGATAACAAAGATAAAAATAATCTTTATAAACTATTGCTTATAATACAAATTGCATATTTCCAATATTTAAAAAGTATATAGAATGATTACATTTTTCTTGTATAAGAACATTCATATCACACCAATTAAAAATTGTGGATGTCTGGGAATTTGTAAATGGGAGCCCTCAACACCCAGGTAAAATTAGCAGAGTAAAAATGCTTAGGAATTAAAAGCGAAATGACTCAAAAATAGTAGAAATAATGTCGCAAAAAGTTTTAGAGGCATATCTACTGTATATAACTTTTTTTGTATAATGGGTATACCCTACTATAAGTAGTATAAGTGAAAATGTATAAGTTTAGGAAAATGGAGAGAAATATTTTCTTCATGAGAGAGATTTAATGTACTCGCCTATTGGTTGCCTTACATTTCTGCTTTTTTTTTCACCAAAAACAATTATAGTCTCAAAAAGAAAGCATCAACTTAATTAGTATCATTCTATAGCTGCACCTTAATAAATCAAGATGATAAATATGTGTCTAATATCCATTCTTGGCGATTTCTAATCTAAATGAGTCTAGACTTGTACACCTGATACATTACATGGGAACTGGAGGGCAAATTAATACCATGATGGACGAGTAAAATGTTCTTCACTATTTATTATTTATGTTTGGTTGTTTCCTATGAAAACACTTTTTAAGTGCCATAGATGAGCTCCTTTGTAGTTTCTATGTGCTGTTTTTAAATGAAGGTGGGAAGTGCAGGAGCCTGTGTGATAAATACTAAAGTGA
Source organism: Zapus hudsonius (assembly GCA_004024765.1). Lineage (NCBI taxonomy): Eukaryota > Metazoa > Chordata > Mammalia > Rodentia > Dipodidae > Zapus > Zapus hudsonius. The sequence continues at coordinate 11,907 of PVHP010004701.1, read as the reverse complement.
ACAAGCTAAATTAAGATGTTTGTCAGCATTGGACCTTTCATTAGAGAAGTGAACTTTTATATCTAAAAGGTAAACTAGCTGAACCACCAGACAGTACAAAAGCATGAGTTATAATACCTTATAAATATATATTTATGTAACAAAGATCACAGCAATAAAAATACATTCATTCTTGCAAGGCAGTTTCCTATTGAGGGGGAAAGAGAGGGGAGATTCTGTTTCTGTTATGGCCAACCATAAACCACTTCATTATACTTTGGGAACATAGTGAAAAAATTCAGTGGACAGTCTCAAGGTAATGTGGTATTCTAGAAGAAAAACAAATGATAATTACATTGACTAAGTTCTATCTTAGAGAGAGGAAATAAAGGGAAGGTAGATGCAAGACTGAGAGTCCAAATAAGGAGCCACATGCAGCAGGGACACTGTGGACACAAGGAGTTTGGGATGCTCAGGGACACTGAGTTCATGAAAGCAAGAATGGAGTCATAGAGGCAGCAGTGACCAGCTACTCATAGAACCTTACAGAACTGGGCTTGGGACTTTGAACTTGGTTCTTGTATTATTTCTGTTGTTGTGACAAAAGCCAACTTAGGGGCTGGAGAGATGGCTCAGTGGTTGAGGCACTTGCCTAAGGTCCCGGGTTCAATTCCCCAGTACCCACCTAGGTGGTGGCCCTGGTGTTCTCTCTCTCTCTCTCTCTCTCTCTCTCTCTCTCTCTCTCTCTCTCTTTCTTCTCTCTCTCTCTCTCTCTGAAAATGAATAAATAAAATATTAAAGAAAATTAGCAGATAGGTAAACTTTAACAACAAAAAAAGCCAACTTAATGGAGAGTTTATTTTGGATTATAGTTTGGGGAATAGTGTTCTTTCTGGAAGAGAAGGTGACAAATCTGGACCATAAGGCAGTTGGTCATATTGAGTTCATACTTAGAAAGCAGAGTGGACAGGCAGTGGACTGGACTATTAATTTAAAAGCTCACACTCCCAGTGAGCTACATTATCTGCTGAGACTCCGTTTCTCAAAGGCTCCACACACTTCCACCTTAGCATCACCATGGGGATCAAACTATTGGGGATGTTTCACATTCAAACAACCCCAATCCTGAAGCTGATGGGTAATTTCACTGAAGTATTTAAAGTTAGGTGTGACACTGGTGGCCCTTCCCAACATACGCCTAGATTGAATCTAAAGATGTCACTTCTCAGGAGAGAGACATTTGTGCAACTATGTTTATAGCAGCTCAATTCATAATAGCCAAGAATTGGAATCAACCAAAATGTCCCTCAATGGAGGAATGGATAACAAAACTCTGGTATATTTACATCATGGAATTCTATTCAGCTGAAAGGAAAAATGACATAGAAATTTAGGGAAAAATGGTCTGATTTGGAGCAGATCCTACTACTCAAAAGAACAGAGAGCCAAACACTGCATATTCTCCCTCATATGAGGGCCTTCCTTAACCAGGCTAACCATAATCTCTATGCAAACTAGTAGAAAGAAGTAAGAGGTTATGAATGAGGGGTAAGGGATGGGGGAGGGGAATGGCTTAAGCATGAGGCTAAACCAAATTGGGTTCAAAATCATAAAATCCTCCAAGCATACTGTAACATATTGAGCAAGTAATGGGCGTCAACTGGCAAGAGGGGCCATGAGTAGTAGGGGAGAGAGTCTAAGCCTGTGAATAATTGATCAGTCTGACAACCCATGGTCCCAGTCACCGGTTCCTTCCCTCACTGAGCTGTTGATCAAAGTGACCCATGAGGTCCAAAAACAAGACAGAATTCTGTCAAAGCTCTTGAATGCCTATCCCAGGCCTGAAGCAAAATCCTGTTGCTAAAGAAACCACAGAATGCCATCAACCAGCATCGAGAGACCCATTGAGGTCCGGAATGGTAACCAGCCCCCAGATGGCAGTTAGTGTAGTGCTGGAAGGCACTGCATAAGCTGCCAGGGAAAGCTGGTCAAAGACAGTGGGAGCTAACAGAAACCACTGGCATGAAACACAGCCTGCTGCTGTGAGTAGTAGGCTGACCACACCTCCTACTGGGAGAGAACAGTGAACCTAGAAAGGAGCACTTGTGCAATGGAGGAGCCTGGGCCTGGGGGAGACAATCAACAGCTCTTAAATTCGGCCAAATATTCCACTTAGTGAGGGGGAGCCCTTAACTGGAACTGGGGATTTAGGGTGATATGCACTGGAACCCAGACTCTTGGGCTCTCAAGAAAAGATGCACTATGGGAGCTACTAAAAATAGAATCTAGGTAATCCAGAATTGTGTATATCTGTTAACCTATACTGATCTCACTCTCCGATGGAGAGTGTATTTGTATTTTTCAGGATGCAGCAACCAACAAACCGCAGGCAGATAGCTGAGATCCTGGCAAGATATGAGCCACCACAGTTCTATCGTGGAGGATCCATATGGAATCCCGCAGAGAATGAACAAGGGACCCTCAGCCACAGCCATTCAATCAACACAGGATAAGCCAGTGAGACAGAAACCAACGATTTTTGACACAAAGACCCCTAAATTCTCAACATTAAAGTAGCCTTAATACTCACCCACCACAACGCAGGGAACTGAGTGGAAGAGGGGGCAGAAATATTGTGAGAGCCATGGTGGGGGAGAATATCCAGAGGCATGATGCCCCTGAGTAACAACGTACTAGGGCCAGGAGAATCTGGCTGAATACTAGGCTATTCATGATTCCCTGCCCCAAGAATTGATCCAGACTCCCCATGGAGGAGGATATCTAATTGATTGGGGATGGGGAAGAGGGTATTGGGGAACTGGGGATAACAACTCATTGTTTGCCCACTCAATAATGTAACTCATTATGGACAATAAAAAAACAAAAAAAAAGAAACAGCGCTCATGGAAACAAAGGGCTAACTACATTTTCTCTACTGATTTCTTTTTCTTCACTACTCGTGAAAAGTGAGTATGTATCACTTTGCACCCCAAGAGGCTTTCAGCTAGAGAAAGAAAGGGAGGTTGACTCAAAAATATTACCATTCCAGATTTATGTTCTGGATGCACCTTCATATACATTCATATGCGTGTCTAAGCATATGGTAATTGATAATAGGAAACACCAATTATCAGTTAGTTCCAAAGAAAGGCTTGTCAGTGGAACAAAGCCTGAACTGTGTGGGTTTCCTTGGGATTATCAATTTGTCATAAGCAGAACTCAGTTGTCTTGATTTTTGGAGGGAAAAATATTTCCATTGGGCTTTGTACCCTTTCTAGAAGTTTTATTTTCTTTCTTAAATTATGCTTGTATTAAGGCATGGTATCCCTCAGTAACAACACATTTGGGCCAGGAAAACCAGGCTGAGTACTAGGCTATCCATGGTCCCCTACCACAAAGACTGATCCAGACGGCCCACGGAGGAGGACATCCAGCTGATTGGGGATGGGGAGGGGGAGCATTGGGGAATTGGGGATAACAACTCATTGTTTGCCCACTAAATAATGTAACTCATTATGGACAATAAATATATATTTTAGAAAATTGTGCTCGTATATGAAACCCTTAGAAATACCGGGTCACTTCCTCACAGATTTCTCTTTATCTTACACACAAACACGTACCTTTCTTAGTTACCTTGTTTTTTTAATGTGATAAGTATATTTTCTTATGTAATTTAAACTTCCCTGTCTTTAATTTGATTTAAGCAAGCTGCTATTACAAAAATCTGTTTACTGTGCTGGTGGGCAAAGCAAAAAAATGAAACATGGTCTGAGGGGATCAGAGGCATCTCCACAGACCTTGTTCTTAAATGTCTCTATATAGCTTATGCCTGCCTCACATTGAAATTTTTTCCTCAGCCCCCCAATTGCTGGAATCACATCTGTGCACCCCGTGTGTTCAAGGTAGCCGGACTGGAACTTTAAGTTGGCTAAATACCATTGTAACTTTGAAAAGGGGGAATAGAGTCTATTGGAAACATAATTTCTGCTGAGAAAGTGAATGACCAATGAATAACTCTTTTTGCATTATTTCCTAAGCGCCACTTGCATTCTGTGTGACAATCATTGCACACACACCCATATGAGACATTTGTACCATGACTGAGCTCACACGACGGAGCTGCTGCTGGGCTCCATAGAGTGAAGGGGAACATTGACAGAGATAAAGCTTGAAGGCAGGAAAGTGAGCATTTAATTAGGGGGTTCGCTGGCATCTGTTCTCTGGCATTCAGTTTTTGATGCATTTAACTATCATACGGTGGTGCTCCACTTCACTGAAGTAAACGAGGCTGTTGAGACAGTTCCCATATTCCTGGTTACCTCCTATGTGCTGTCCCATGAATGGGTTGGTTTCATAAACTCTCCATTGGTTGTGACAGCTTTCTCTAAGGGTCCCTCACCCTTGGCACTTCTGAAAATCCCTTTCCCCCTGTGCATTGTTTTGGCGACAGAATGGACATCATTTCAGTAAGGAATGTAGAGCAGGATAGGGGACAGGTTGTGATCTGTCCATTCACATCCCTTGTTGTCACTAAAGCCCAAAGGTGCCAGCCGCCTGGACGAAGGTCAATGCTGTAGAGGGAATCTATGAACAGCGGTGCTCATGCTCTGAACACAGAGGTTGTAATGCTTTCTGGGCAGGGACAGGGGATGACCAGTGCTAGAGGGAGCCCCAAAGAGTTACAAGTACCAAAAGTACTTGCCAATAAAATAGAGGAATTGGAATTTAGCAAACACACATAAAGCTAGCTGCATCATTTTAGGATTATGTTAGCTTTCATGGAAGACCCTGCTTTCAAATTCTCAGCCCTCAGATCAAGTCAGGCCCCTACTTGAGTGACTGTCTCCATTAATTTAGCCTTTTTCCATTCACCAGACACCTTTAGTGCCTAATCTTGACCTCTATCAAATAAAGTTTCCTAAGGATGAATTTTCTTGGACTGCGACCTTGACTTGTGAAAGTGACAAGTTTCACATGCAATTTCTTTTTCTCCTTTTTTGGGGCTGAGAAAAATAATATATATATATATATATATATACATATATATATATATATATACATATATATATATATATATTATTTTACCTTGGAAACAATGTCATTATCCTTTCCTAATGAAGAATTTCTAATCAAATAAGAGTGAGTGACAGAGGAAGGTCACTCTTGCTACATTTTGTTAGCATTCCCTTCTTTCTAACTTCTTTGTTAATCCTGGACCCCCCAAGCCCCCTTCCCCCAAAAAATAGTTTTGAAATAAGCACCATCATTGCTCTTGATGTCAAGAGTGCTTCTGGATTCGCTGAAAATAACAGATTAACAGTTAGCCAGGAGAGCTGTAAGTCAGAGTCTGACCTTCCTAGCTTCAGTGGATGACTTCAAAATAGACCAAACTGCTTTCAACATGGCAAAAGTGAGACTTAATACGAGATCCAGCCATATTTGGTAATTTTAGCTTTCTTCCATGTGACAATTTGCAATTTAAAATAATTTGCAATGAATACCCCCCTTTCCTACCTGGGTGGACATTTCATCACACTTCCAAAAGTGAGCCTGCATCATAAGGCTTCTGCACAAGTGATTAGGAAAGTCATCAACAGCGAAGTAAACAACTAAAAAGTTAAATAAATAATTCATTCCTTCCCTCAGGTCAATCTTAAACTACTGCTTGTAAGGCATAATACCCACTTCAATCACGTCAGCTGCTAATCATTAATTGCTTCAGAAAAAGACAATATTTTATCCATCCTCTTTGGAGTTCCAGTATGAATGGTGAAGCAAAAGAGAGTGAAACATGAAAAGCTTGATTTGTTAGGACCCCTGCTGTCTGCAGAGAGATCAAAGCTCAGAGGGAGGCTGTAAAACAGCCGAATGCACAGCACTGAAACATGGCCGGTGGCAGCTGCTCCGGGCACTGGCTCCCAACCCAGGTGGACCCCCAATTCCACTCTTCCAGCTGAAGCTGGGGATCGGCTACCTCTCTTCTTCCTTCATTATTTCTGGGGCAGTCACGGAGGAGATGCAGGCTCCATCCATCACAATGCACAAATTCACAGTGCGCAGATTCAACACAGGCCTAATTAAAGCTTTTCCTTTCATTTGTGGAGATAATTAGACTTTCATCTCACCAGGAAGCTTCAGAAAGATCTATTTCTTTCTTCAATAAAAGCTACATCAAACAAAAGCAGATTGTAATCGCCTTTTCTTTGGGGCATGAGTCAATAATGAAAGATGTCACGGGTAACAAAAAATTGTGCGCAGACAAAAAAAAAATAGAGACAGAAAAAAAAAACGCCTAAGCAATGTTCTTTAATTAACATCATGTTTGCAAACACCATTAATTTCTCTCATTAAAATGATTTTTATCTGCAACTGATTGTTGATAAAACAATCGATTTGAGCATCTCATCTGTTTCACCGCTATGCAAGAACCCATCTGCTGTGCGTAATGCAGTAATCACGCAGGCTGTTAGGCAACATGTGAGAACAATAAAAAATGCATGCGTGTGAGTCTGGGATTTGTGAGGTTGACTGCAAGGCAAGGACCACCTTTCCACAGAACATGTATAAAAAATGACTTGGTGTCAAACTAAAGGACAGAAACGTCACTAAGATCAGAAGTGCATAAAGAAAAACACAAATTAGTATGTGCAGACAGAAAAGGCTCCATCTGTGTTTAGGAATCATTTTGTAAACAGATTCTGAAAAGGAAGGCAGGGAATTTAGATGCATTTAATAGTGAGCCATTGGCTGGTGTCATATAATTGTACATGATACACTTGTGACCGTTTCAGGCACTCTCCGGTTTCCAAAAGGAGGATTCTCACTTCCCATGCTTTTTGAGAAGTGTTGATTTTAGATTTTTCTCCTCCCAACCACAGCCCTGTGAAAATCACTAGTTTTTTGAGCGATAGAATTAATTGGTTGTGGAATTGTCTATAAGGGCAGAGAGCAAGTGGGTTCCAGAAAAACACAAGGCTGGACCAGAAGTCACTGAATCAGGAATGGCTACCAATAGATAAATAGGCAAAGGATAAAATCAAAACAAAACAAGCAAACGGAACCAAAAGGCACAGCACACATTTGTAGAAGAGAGGAAGGGGTCAGTGATGTGAAAATGCCCAAATTCTCACCTCTCCACTGGATCCAAGAGAATGCTGCCTGTGCTCTTTGAGGAATTCCAGTAACAGTGGCCTGGTCCATACAATGCTACAACACTGTCATCTGTAATGACTTGTAATAATTAGGAACATATTTCAGTAAATGACCGAAAGTTTTGACTTCTGTTCTTTGCTGGTGATCCTACCATTTAGAACCAAGTGGAGCTTTCTCCAGGTTAGATTTCAGTTCCTGTCTTCATAATGCAGAGGGAAACCTTCCTAACTCTTTTGTTATTCTTTTTGCTTGTTTGATTTTTTTTTTCTTGTTGTTCATTTGTTTTTTGAGGTAGGGTCTCACTTTAGTCCAGGCTGACCTGGAATTCACTATGTCATCTCAGGGTGGCTTTGAACTGAACTCACAGCAATCCTCCTGCCTCTGCCTCCCGAGTGCTGGGATTTAAGGAGTGTACCACCACATCTGGCCTCTTATTCTTTTCATGATCAGTTTTTCCCATTTTTTTTGTTGCTTTTTAAGATCACACTTCTTAACCACTGAAGATATTTCAGAGTATCAGTCTCTCAAGATGCAGCAGCCAGAAATGTGTGTACAATTCCAGATATAAAGGGTGTTGTACCTCACCACTCATGTCATCCCTATCAAAAATGCCAAATCTTTAAAATTCAGTTTTCTTTCCTAGGAAATAAGACGATTTTTTTGAAAAATAGGAGAAAAAAATAGTTGTTCTATCCCAACAAGTTTCAGACATATCAGAACTCAAATTTCTAGGGAGAAACATTGTTCTCTGTTGGGACATTAAGAAATTTGTAAATAGTGATATTAATTCATCATTTCTTTTTAGAGACAGACATCCTTTTTTCATGAGCTAGGGATTGAACCCATGGCCTTGTGTATCATAGGAGAGTACTCTACCCCTGAGCTATCAACAAAGCTTTGGTTCATTATTTCTGTATTTGTCTTTAAAGTCTGGCACCTTAAGATTTCATACTATGGAAAATGTCTGTTGCTGAGGAAACCTAAGCAATTACAAAGTAAAATTTTGTATTAATCCACCAATAACTCTGTTCCTAGGACTTGAAGCGTTAGACTTATTAAATAAGTGTGTTATAAGGAATTCCTCCAGAAAGACTACCAGACACGAGAATAGCCAAAAGAAAGTGTTTTATAGCTGGCCAGTGGCTCCACAGGTCCTTAGTGCAGCAGGGAAGTTCTCTCACACAGGTCTCATATGCAGAAAAACCACATCTTCTAACAAAGGTTTGGAACATCCCTAACCGTTCTATTCTGCAGCAGCAAGCCAAGCAGAAAGTTACAGAAGTGAAAGCATTAGCAATATCATCTAAAACACAGGTTGCTGTAACAGTAAGGTGCAGGTTGTCCTGTTCACAGACCAGTCCTGGTCCATCTGCCAAGCTAAATTTCCTTGTATTGGGGCCAGGTGTAAATTTAGATTACGTTTACAAGATGGAGTCACTTATGTCTCCCAATTTTAGGATTTGTCACACGTGCCTAGCAAGGTAAAAAAGAAAGTCTGTGATTTTAGTGCATCATATATCCAGAGAGATAAATGAGGGTCCAAATTTGGTCAATTGAGGGTTTTTCAAGGTAGGATCTCACTCTAGTTCAAGCTGACCTGGAATTCACTATGTAGTCTCAGGGTGGCCCTGAACTCCAACTCCCAAGTGCTGGGATTAAAGGCCTGCACCACAAATTGGCTGGAAGCCTTATAATACCTGACATTTTTTTTTTAAACCAAATACAGATACATAATAAAAGCAAACTGGAAAATCTGGTAGAACTTCCTAATTGGATCTCCCAAATGTTGTAAAAAAAAAAACCTTTGGACCATTAATTTTAGTCGTGTCTAATTTGCAATTCCTTTAATTTTCTCAGTAAAATGAAAATAGATATGTTTCTCATATAGTTGGTCTATTCAATGTTATAAATTTTAGTAGAAATAAATACAAAGCTTGTATTTTACCATTACTTGCTGAAAAAAAAACTGCTGCTATTTATCACCACAAACTTTTTTCTCAAGGTTTAACCTACCAACATTTTGTAGAAATTCATAATAATAAACAAATACACCCACACGAGCAGTTCAAACAGAAATGAAATTCCACACTTGTGCCTTTGTAGGTGAATCTGGATGGTATTATTTACTGCTAGGTGCCAAAGTTACAACTAAAAAAAAAAAACACCAACAACAAAAAACCAATGTTTTCAATTATCTACTCAGGAAGCAGGGCCACACCTGCTGCCTGCTAAAACTCCAAGCATTTTCACAATTTCTTCCTGTTGGAAGAGCAAGCAGTGCCATTTCCAATGAGAGTGCTGTCCATTAGCCCTCAGATGAGAAGTGCTGAAAAGTGGTGCGAACGTTCCCCAGAGACAGGGCTCCTCACAGCACACCTGATACGGAGCAGAGTAAATTGGTGTCTCCAGGTCATTTCAGAAATCAGATTATGTGCATGACAACACAAAGCACGGCTGCTATACCATCTGCCTGGTCCACACCTGGCACATTTAACCCCAAATGCTTCTGTTTTTTTTTTCCTGAACCTAATCGGTGTGTTGTCTGGAGCTGGTGTTTCAGGCTGTGTCAGACAAAGATCAATTGCATGGCATGACTTTCTGGCAGAGCTAAGTAAACAAATTTATGATGTTATTAGAGATTAATATGATTTAGCAACATATACAACTGCTGGAAACTTTAGCATTCTTCAGGGACTCGCTTGATTTCTTAACTACAGGACTCAGTGGCTCAAAAGACAGCTACAGAAGCAGTACCCAGTGGAAGAGGGGTTGATACCTAAACATGGAAGTGCATGGATTTTTTTTTCCTTTGGAATTTAGAGTGAATTTCTCCTGAAAATACTTCATACAAAAAGATATGGTTACAAGATTTCCTCCAAAGGCCCATTTTAGCTCCTTGGTTGAAAGCTAAATGAGAATTATAGCATTTTGTTATGTCCTGAGCCTTGAAAATGGGAATAGTATATCGGGCCAGGAAGGATGGGGTAACAGTGATGAAGGGATGGAGGAAAAAGAGGGTGCGTGAAGATACCAAGAGGAGGACATGCGGGAAATTTCTTTTGGTATTTTTTATGTTGCTGTGGTAGTTTTGAGTAAATGTCCCTCAATAGAATTTATGAGAATTGTGAATTGTCTTCAGCCTTCTGGCTGGAGGGGGTGTCACTTTGGCCTGGCCTCCTGGGGTCTTGCCCTGAGGTATTTCTAAATTGGATGCAAAATTCTAGGGATAGATATGCAAAACAGCATCCGGAACCCCAGTCTGGCAGTTCTGCATTTTTGTGAGACAATGTGCTTGCTTGCTTCAGGTGCTGGTGGTGAGTTTCTGTCTTTGCTTGCTTCTGTAAAAGGGAGCCAGCCTTTTTCCTTAACTTCCCCTGGGTCTGTTATTTCAATAAATACTTTCCTCCCCCAAATTGTGCCTGGTTTGGAGACTCGTCCCAGCGGCCTGTGACTATGACAGTTGCCTTTTCCTTCTGCATTTTTCCTTTACTCTGCAAGCAGGTGCTGCTCCCAGGATTTGGGTAGGGGGGCTTGAACAAAAGGTGAGTAGGGAGAAGGCACAAATATGAGGAGGCTCTTCTACATTAGAAGTACATGGATACCGGCCTGGTAGTGGCTCATCTCAGGGCTGGGGTTTTCTAAGTCTGAGACATCTTTCTTCAGAGTGGCTCTCTCCTTTTTCCTCGCATTTGACATAGAGGACCACAAGGTGAAAATGTCTGGTTAACAACCTCCCACCTCCTCTCAAGTGTGCTCAAGTGGACACGAGGTCGACCTAAAGCACGATTAAGGCACAGTGCCAAAGTGGAGCCTGTTTTCTCACTAAAACCTTGGATTAAACAGCAGGAAAACTGGAAAGGCTGCTGGTACTTAGAAAAGAATAGGAAATAAGCAGCCTAACTCCATGGCTGGGAGACATTTCCAGCCAACAAAGGACACAGCATTTTTGAACCAAGTAGCAACTGTGCTGGGAATGCACCCCCATTGCACCCCAAAGGAAAGAGCAGAAATGATTTCAGCAGCGAAATCTGGGCTGTGAACCACTGTCAGGAGAAAAACCTCTCCTCACTGCTATGGGCAGATCACTTGGAGGACACTGACTATAAATGGGAAAGTTTTCTGCCTTTTCTGAAGAAGCAAGTAGATAACAAAGGGCCACAAACTTAGTGGCTTTCGATCCGAGTTAGAGAGAAGTCTGCTTTCCTGTGGGTTAAAAGAGCTTGTTGAGGGACGAAAAACTCAGCTTCACGCTTTCCCCACAATCTGCATTAAAGATAGTATCAAACCTACCTGATGTGTTCAAGTCTTCCTCTGAGGGTGACTTCACTCATTTGCTTTTGGGGGAAAGCATGAAAAATCAGATACTTGTCACAGTACAATTTGCTACATGAAGGAACCTAATTTTTCATTCATGTTTGAGTTTCCAAAGCATCTTCATATCTTAATGATGAAAGGGACAGTCACAGAAGGGAAGCTGGCAGTAACCAGGGCCAGTGGCTGGATCAGATCAAAAGGTGATCCAAAGTCTCATGACCTCAACTGTCCTATACATTTCCTAGTCCTGGTAGCTACTGCTGACAAAACCGCTTTTTGGTTGCTTGGGAAAGGGGAGGTGATGCTTCTGACTCTGGCCTGTGTGTGAACACAGCCTTATCACATGTGCACGCAAGGTTCACTGGGCAGCAAAGACAGATGACAAATGGATGGTGCTTTTCTCTTTCTCTCTCTCTCTCTCTCTCTCTCTCTCTCTCTCTCTCTCTCTCTCTCTCTCTC
>PVHP010004700.1:43485-69824 GCA_004024765.1 Zapus hudsonius | reverse complement strand
TGTATGTGTCACTTTGTGCATATGGCTTTATGTGGGTATTAGAAAACTGAACTCAGGTCATTAGGCTTTGCAGGCAAGCACCTTAACTTCTGAGCCATCTCTACAGCCCCAAAATAGTTTATTATTGATACTAGGACACTAAAATTGGGTTAGAAAAACCATATGTAATCATTGGCCCTTCAATTTTAATAACAAATACATATTCAATATATGTATTTACACATTTAAAAATGAGTTGTACATGAAAACATCAAAAAAGCACACAGGTTATTGAAAATCTGTAAAACAAATTATGGACATGCAGGGTATTATGATAAAATATATAATGATATCCTTTCAAAAGAAGACAGAAATATATAAGTAGTTAATGATATTAAGAAAGTAACTAAATAAAAATAAATTTGTAAAGTGTTGTGGAATGAAAGGAAATAATAGATTACAGATTTCATCATTAAAGTCACATCTCTGATTATATAAAAAATTTGAACATGAGAAAAGTCAATTTTATAAAATGGTAAACATGTGGGAGTGGAAATAATAGCATAGAATATTACCTTATTATTGTTATATAGTGATTAAGAATCTAAAAATAGAAAGCAAATTTAGATAGAATGTCCACTGAAAAGATAGGTATTAGAAATACATTTAAGGAATTCTGTAAACAACTTTGTGACTCAGAAAATAATGATCATCTAAAATTGATTTATATTTCAATTTCCTAACTGATGCCTCCTGTTTCTGTACAGAAAATTATTGAGGCAAAAAAACTATTCATCGACAGGTAATTATAAAAGACTCAAGTCATGAAAAGAAAGCCTTCTTCTAAATATCATGTCACTATGACCAATATGTTCTTAAAGTCTAAGGAAGTTCTAAGAAGCTGACAGATTTAAAAAGATCATTGATGTCAGCAGTCTGTTTGCCTTCAAACTCATAAGAGGTTTTCAAGTCACCCTGGCCTGGAAGATATTGAAGTTATTCAGTTCTCTAATAAGTTACTTTTATTGTGTTAACAAAGTATCCATATAGTTATTATGTTAGAATCATCTCTGGTATGTGAGTTTAGGCCTGAATGTTACAAACATGGTAGGAGTGTGTGGAGTGGGGCTGTGGCTGTGAATTAGGAGAAAACTCATAAGATGGTAATGAAAAATTAATTATAAATGTAAGAATATATATACATATATATGAATAAGAAGTCATATTATGTTTCAAATTAGAATGCAGGGGGTTTGGCTGTTATCACAGGCCAGTAATCCTTGCTACTTGAGAAGCTAAAGCAAGAAGGTTGTATGTTCAAGGTCTGATAAGGTGAGAAAGCAAGTTCAAGGCCAGCCTGGGCAACTTAGTGAAACCCTATCTTAAAATAAAACATAAAAAGAAGGCTGGGGGTTGGAGTTATAAGCACTTGAGACACATGTGTTAAGCCTTGGATTTTATCTCTAGGACTTCCAAAAATAATGATAGAATGAAGTACATGCTTTATTTTTTGTGTAGTTTTGATAGATTCCTAATGTTTATCATAGACCTTACAAATAATATCTCAAATCTATGCTAATACAGTTTGAAGCTAAACACATTTGGATTCATAATCATGCCAAACTCTCTTCCAATACATTTATTTTACTATTTATCATTTATTTTACTATTGTCATATACTTTACTTCTATATGTTGCATTTTTCCAATAACATTCAATTGTATTCATTCTTTTGTCTTTTTTAAAAATTATTTTATTTATTCATTTTCAAGCAGAGAGATAGAAAGATAGAGAGAGAGAGAGAGAGAGAGAGAGAGAGAGAGAGAGAGAGCGCAAGCACCAGGGCCACCACCTTGTGGGTCTAGCTTATGTGGGTCCTGGGGAATTGAACCCAGGGCCTTAGGCACTGGAGGCAAGTGCCTTAACCGCTGAGCCATCTCTCCAGCCCTCTTTTGTCTTTTTAACCATATAAAAATATAAAGTATAATTATAAACCAACTATATAAACCTACTAGCTTTTATATTTACATATCAAGTTTACCTATGTTGGTTTCCATATTGACTGCATTTTCCCCTTTTCTACCATCTACTTTTATATATCTATATACGGTATTATCTTCTAACCTATATGGTTAGACATAGACTGCTAATCTTTTACTGGTTTGTTTGGTGTCTTATTGTGGTTGTCTTCTGTGTTTTGTTTTGTTTTTTTTTGTTGTTGTTGTTGTTGTTTTGTTTTGTTTTGACACAGGGACTATGTAGCCCAGGTTGGAATGGAACTCCCCCTGCCTCAACCCCTAGAGTGCTGAGATTACAGGCCTGATGAAGTGTCAGTACACTCAAATTTTAAACAGAAATCAATACTTATATTTTTCTTTGGTTCTGGGATTGAACCCAGGGCCTTACAACTGCTAGACATGTGCTCTACTATGGAGCAACTCCCTGCCCTTAGATTAATTATCTTATTGAAGATTTGCTTTCTAGTTTCACAGAAGGTTCAGTGATCAAGATTCTTCAGATGTGATGCATATCACTTAATGTTTTCCTTTGATATCTTTTGGAACAAGGCTACCTTGATTGTTCTGTTATTTTTTGTCAAAAACTTGTCAATTAAATATTGTAATATAATATATATGGACATTGTATTCTTCTCCAAAAACACCATTTATTTTTCTTAATTGTTGAAGACTATAGCTATCCATTTTCTTGTGATATTTTCCAAATTATTTTTGAAAAGCTAGTTTACTTTGTCATATGCAGTCAGTGAAGTCAAGTTGTTTTAGCTAGTCTTCATCTAATGTTTTGAAATGCATTTTTGAACACAAGGATTATTCTTAGCTGTTTTTAATTTTTAAAAATATTTTTATTTGGGCTGGAGAGATGGCTTAGCAGTTTAGGAACATACTTACAAAAGCCTAAAACCTTAGGTTTGACTCCCCAATTCCTACCTAAAGCCAGATATGCACAGAGTGGCAAATGCATCTGGAGTTTGTTTGCAGTGACAGGAGGTCCTAGTGTACCTTCTCTCTTTCAATCTCTCTCACTCTCTCTCCTCTCTCTCTTTCTCTCCCCTTGCAAATAAATATATTAATTAAAAATAATTTTATTTGAATGTGTGTGTGTTTGTGTGTGTTGTGTGTCTATGGGCACACCAAGTTTTCTTGCTACTCTAAACAAATACCAGATACTGGTATTTATTCATCTTGCTTTATTGGATGCCTGAAAATTGAACTCAGGCCAGCAGGCTTTGCAAGGAATCCATTTTTGCATCTAAGTCATCACTCTAGACCCCAGTTGTTTTTTTAGTTTGTTTGGATTGAGTGATTTCAGAAAGCCTTTGAATATTTCTAATTGCTATACAAATGCTGATTCTGATGATTTTCTTTTATTTTTAAGAGTCTTTCTGGAAAAGAGTAGGCATTTATAACTGCCTATTCTGTTATTTCACTCCACTAAAACTTATTTTTCCTATATTTTAGTCGCATGAAAACTTCCTAAATATCTTCATGTAAAGACATTAAGTGAACCCAGCAAATGGTTACTATAAAAATCCCAGGATAGCTATCAATAAACGTCTAAAGGTACATGAAAAAAAACCTCATAAATATATCTTACCAAGTTCACCCTAAATGTATTTCCAGTTCAAATCCTCGTTAATCATTTACAAAGGTAGTTGTGAATTCTCTATAACTCACATGAAAATCACAGTCTGGAAAGTCAGAGAGAAAACAGAAAAACACATTATCTTTCATTTCATAAGTTTTCATAAATAAAATTGAACAAAATCAGATAACCTGTGGACACAGCTCTGAGACTCATCACATGCATTTGCAATTTGCATGTGCAAATGAATTAAAGTTTAATCAGCTTCAAAGGAAAACCCATCTGCTAACAATATTCTAATGTGAAAGGTGTAGAGTCTCAAGGAGATTTGTGCAATGATAGTTTCTATTAACACAGGGAAATTTTATTGGCAAAATATATATTTAAAATTCCTATGTCTAAATATTTATAAATACTTCTAAGGCCTTTATATAATATTTATCAGTTTAAAATTGATTTCTGTCTTCAGTTCTCCAATTTATTGGAACCTCAAAGTCATATTTACTTTTTGTCTACACATCCCCTTTGGCTGATTCATACTCTCCTATTCTTTTTTTTTCAGTTGAAAAAAATAAATTTATAGTTCCTCACTTCTCTGCAAATCCCATGGAGCTCAGCTTCTGCACAGAAATACTTATTTTCCAGTAGGTGACATCATAATAGATGATACAGGGTGGTCATGGAGAAGGCAGATATTTGCTCTGTTGGGTGAAAAACATGAAATTGGATAAGCTCATGTGTAACTAGGGCATTCTACCGCATACAGAATTATAGGGAGGGGCCCTGTCAGAAGATAAGAAGTCAGTGGCCTACCTGGGCGGGGACTATCCTGTCCATACTTCCTGAGGCTTTATCTTTGCATACTCCCCTGTGAGATCCCAATATTGAGGCCTATCCTACTGTTATAGGCATAGATTTGATTTGGTAGGGTACCCACTGACACTCCAAGGTTCTTGTGTGGCAGTACAAAGAATTGGACCAGGGACATAGGGATAAAGATAGAAATAGGAACAGTTTATTGGGGGGGAGGAAAATGGACTCCCAAGAATGCGAGTATTACAGTGAGCTTGGAAAAGTTAGAATCTCTTAAGGTACCTAGCCAGAGAGCGGTGAGCATTTTAGGTCATTTACATAGTATCTACCTTCTCCTGTATTCCTATATGAGGGTTTTTCTAGCTCTTGCTTTGTTGTTTACATATAGCCCTGGTGGGGCAAGGTTTTCAGTCTTCCTTTGCTCTTTGTTTCATTTGCTAATCTTGTCTCTTTTTTCCACACCCTACCCTCCTGCCATTTTAAGGTCATTCACCTCACCAACCAAGTTTTATGTCAATTCTAATTAGGGACAGCCCCAGTTACTTAGGCCTCTGAAATCAGCCCCTTTCCAATAAAGCCTCTTTCTTAAATAGGAACCATGTAAAAAGCTTCTAAAGGGTCTTTCTTGGGAGGAGACTATTTTGTGAACTCTTCTTGTGTGTGTGTGTGTGTGTGTGTGTGTGTGTGTGTGTGTGTGTGTGTGTTTGTGTGTGTTGAGACTTGGGGTTCTCAAAGTTATAGAGTGTAGTAATGACATGCTGGGATTACTAATGCCATGTCTACTTGTGTAGCTCATAAAGATAGAAGTAGTGAGACCTTTATCAATTGGGTCTCTGTTCATTACTACCTACAAGTTGGAGAAGATCTCCAAATCACTATTTTGTATCAATCAGGTAGCTGCAGTGGCTTATGCAGGAAATTCATCAGGCACTCATATGTTGGCAAGCAAAATAGCAAATCACCATCTTCTACATGTCTTATTTATCAAAAAAGCAGCCCTTGAAAGAGCAGATGAAGGACACAGGTTCCAGCCTTTCCCACTAGTTCTTCACTTCTTAGAGCCTGCCACTTCTGCAGCAACATTATGTCCTCACTGCAAGTGTTCTAGATCATGTCTTCTCATAATTTGATCAGGAATAAGGCATATAGAGGGTATGGTCTTCCAGTTCTTGCATATCACTCTTTATGGGGGATTTGTACAAGGACTGCCCAAGGTTTATGCATAGAGCTGGCAGCACTCAGGTGCTAGAAACAGGTGCCTCTCATGTCAGCCTCATCTGGTATTTCAACAATGGTTTTAATTTTTACCACCTGCAGCTGAGTAGTGCTCAGAATCTGAGTCTACCAGGCTGAGGG
This sequence comes from Zapus hudsonius, assembly GCA_004024765.1. Taxonomy (NCBI): domain Eukaryota; kingdom Metazoa; phylum Chordata; class Mammalia; order Rodentia; family Dipodidae; genus Zapus; species Zapus hudsonius. The sequence goes on along the minus strand of PVHP010004700.1, from coordinate 64,073 downwards.
TAATGAAGCAGATGACAGACAGAGGTGAGAGGGATTGGAGAGGCTCTGACCCTGGGAGGTTTGTCGGGAGGAAGTCAGTGAATAAAAAAACAATGAGAGACTGGCTTTTTATTTAGAGTTTTACATGCAGGGCAAGGCTACTGAACTGAAAAAAAAAAACTCATGTCTCAGTGGCCTGTATCCCTTCTGGTCCCAGTTGACCCAGATGATATTCGCAGGAAGTATGGTAGCCATCATCAGAAAAGATTTGCCCTTGGAAATCTTTTCCATTCTTAGTGCCTTCGACCTGGATGCAATTAGAGGTCAGTTGCAAGCCAAGGTCTTCACCATTTTTAAAATAGCAGTCAGTTCCTTCAGATAATCCACTTTGACATCCTCAAACTGAGTGATTTTCCAGTGGTCATAAAATAGTCCGATTGAAGGTCTTAGCAGACCCACTACTCCTGCTTTAGATCTAGGAAAGTACCTTAAAATATCAACTGTATTAATCGTTCAAAGTTACGTAACCTATATTCTAATCTTTTTCTCTTTTGCATAGCATCAGATCCACAATGCTGTATGAACTGCCATAAGACTTTAAAATCAAGGTCCCCTACTTACTACCTAGCTTCATACAATTTGAATTCTAAGTTTATTCTTTCACTGTTAAATGATTGCAATGATTGCAGAACAATGTTTAGAATTATATAAAATGTCTAAAATGACAAGTATTAGATCATCAAATAGTGTTATGTAAAGGCGGAGCTGGGGATTAGAATGTAAATAGTACCCACCAAATTCCAATGCACCTCAGAATTTAAGGAGTACCTGAACTCTTGTCTGTAAAGTTAAATAATTAAAATTATAGACCACCAGAGGTTAAGGTATAGTGGGAGACTTCAATTAAAAGAAAATGGGGAGTTACAGTGATCTCTCCAGCCTCCAGTGTGAATAGAACACATGGGAGAGGTTGTAGTCAAAATCTATGTTGTTCAGCTAAACTAGCAAAAGAAGAAAAGACAATAGAGGGCTCCCATCAAGAGGGAAAAGGTTCATATGGGAAAAATCTTGAGCCCTCTTCCTCACCATTAGGGTGGCATGAGGGAAGACCTTGCCTTCCTAAGGCCTAGAAATTTATAAGTCCTCCTTCTCAGAAGCCATCTGGAGAGAAGAAGAAAGGCTGGACTTTGTTTCAATGACTTTTAAAGACCTCAGCCACGTAAGTCAGAGAGACAGCTGGTTGGTCCATACCTGACCAATCAGTTTTAGCATCTAGGTTTGAGCTCTAGCTAGAAATGCCTCCCACTCAGGGGGAAGGGAGTCAGGTCTGGAATCTAAGAACTTGCCTGAAACTGTCACAGTTTCCCTTCTTCCAATCACTGAGAAAAGAAAAGTCATTATCAACCACCATGAATGTATGTGTTTCATGGGCTGGGAAAGCAGGTGAATGGTTGCAGTAGGAGCTTTTGTCAGGATTGGATGAACAAGAGATAATTTGAATAGGGCTCTGGACTCTTATCTTCTGTTGTACAAAGTACCTGCCCTATAACTAGCTTATGATTTAAGACTTTAATATAAGATTTATTAAGTAAATGGTACAATGCTCCAATAAAACAATTTCACCTAAAAATTGTGGTTCGCATAATTTAGTTAAAATGGACTATCTTTGAATTAGAAGCATTTATTTTATACTTGACTAGTTCATATTCTAATAAAATGCTATTATGTGAACACTGAGTGGCTATTTCAGTGCTTAACACATAAGCCATACTCAGTATATAGAAATGAATAAAACAAAGAGAGGAAGCAAGATCCTAGTTTTGAAGTAGTATAAAACAGAATTGAGAGTAAGGTGAGAAAAACATCTGTACAATAATGCCAATATCAATGTCAGCATCTGCAATACCACACAGATTTAGATGAAGTACAACAAACTACAACAAATGGGACAACCATAGGTGCCTACAAAATCTCAAACGAGTTAAGCATAAAGCCGAGTCTAGAAGTATTACTAATAACTATTCATTCAGACACAATAGGAGGTAGAAATATTTCCAAGTTCTACTGCAGATTTAAGATGTATTCTTTTAAAGTCAAATCTAATTATGTATGGCCAGATGTCAAACAAGCAGGAGGAGAATTATAAAAAAAGCAAATAAATGGCACATTACAATAAAACATTTAGATTCTATTCTGAATGTAAATTATAATTACACAGTAGTTTATATATGATAAGATGAGAGGTCAGGAAATTTTCACAAAAATATTTGATTTTATAAAATTGTTTCCTATGGCAGCAAAGAATGCTTTTATGGGAGAGAGAGTAGGTAGGGACCTCAAACCATTCAATTATAATAATTTACACATGGAATGAGGAAAATATGAACCAAGGCACAGATAATGTTGACAGAAATGGGAGAATAGATTTAAAATTTAACAAATAGTATTGGCTCAATCTGATTTATTGATTTACAGTTGAATGCTTTAGTAATGGGGAAATCAAGAATTTTTCTAGCTTTCAAGCTAAGATTAAGAATAAATACTATGTGATCAGTGGCAACATACAAGAGAAAAAGACTAAAGGATGTGTGAATATTATGACAAATCATAAGGTATTTTGTATATGCTGGTTATTCATTAGGAAAATGAGATGTTTCTGAATCTCAATGGCAAGAATAATGAGGGATTGAGATGATGAATCATTAGCATACCTGTTACTCTATGCATCAATAGACAATACAGCCCAGAGAGCAGGCAAAATAAAAGGAGGGTTGTGTATGCTTCCGAGGTACACTTGAAAGGCCTCACAGTGGAGACAGGATGAGAAATTCAAGAATTTAATGAGAAAATATAATTCTCTCTCTCTCTCTCTCTCTCTCTCTCTCTCTCCCTCCCTCCCTCCCTCCCTCCCTCTCTCTTTCCTCTCCTCTCTATTTGGTCTGCCTGCAAATAAATCAACAAAATATGTTTTAGAAAATTATAAAGGGCTGGAGAGATTGCTCAGCGGATAAGGCACTTGCCCACAAAGCCTAACAACATGGGTTTGATTCCCCAGAATCCATGTGAAGCCACATGTGGAAAGTGGTACATCCATCTGGAATTCATTTGCAGTAGCTAGAGGCCCTGGTGCAACCATTATCACTCTCTCTTTCTCTTCTCTCTGTTCTGTCTGCCTGCAACTAAATAAAAGTTTTAAAAGACATTTAAAAAATTTTGAATGATAAAACAGTAAGAGAACAATGCTGTAAAATCAAATCTTACTGATAAAATAGGGAACAATCCTTCTAGGTATTTAAGCGAAATGTTAGAAAATGTCTGTTGGCTTCAGAACTGAGTTGCTACTCAACTTGCGCAAACAAGTTGCACAGAAATGGAATGAAAACAACTTTAGTCAGTGTGGAACCAGGCTGACTCCTAGGCTATCCATGGTCCCCTTCCCCAAGGACTGATCCAGACAGCCCACAGAGGAGGATATCCAGCCGATTGGGGATGGGGAAGAGGGGCACTGGGGAACTGGGGGTAACAACTCATTGTTTGCCTATTAAATAATGTAACTCATTATGGACAATAAAAAAAATTAAAAAGAGGTGAATTTTAAGAAACCCTCATGAAAAATGAAGAGTGATTACAAATGGCGATACTCATTCATGTCTCCTTGAAAGTTTTAAATAATTTATTCATTTTATATGAGAAAATCACTTGAAGATATATTCCAAATTATTCCATGTTCTTACTCAGAACACTTTAGGAAATAATCAATAATTCTACTATACTCTATTAAATGCTGTTGAGGAAATATGGAATTTATATGCCATTCAAACTATTCTATTATGTGTTTGGCCTTAATGTGTTTGTTTTTCAAAATATTAATTCTAATTCTTGGTACTACTTTTCAAAGAAGTCATTATACTAACCTATAGTAGCCCTCTTTATATTTCTTTTTTTTATTTTATTGTCCATAATGAGTTACATTATTTAGTGGGCCAACAATGAGTTGTTATCCCCAATTCCCTGATGCTCCCCCTCATCCCCAGTCAGCTGGATATCCACCTCCGTGGGTCGTCTGGATCAGTCCTTGTGACAGGGGACCATGGATAGCCTAGTACTCAGCCCGGTTCTCCTGGCCCAAGTGTGTTGTTATTGAGGGGTGCCATGCCTCTGGATAGTCTCCCCCACCACGGCTCTCACAATCTTTCTGCCCCCTCTTCCGCTCAGTTCCCTGAGTCCTGGTGGGTGAGTATTAAGGCTCCTTTAATGTTGTGAGTTTAGGGGGATTTGTGTTGAAAATTGTTGGTTTCTGTCTCACTGGCTTATCCTGTGTTGATTGAATGGCTGTGACTGTGGGACCATTGTTCATCCCATCATTCTCTGTGGGGTTCCATATGGATCCTCCACAATATGACTGTGGTGGCTCCTCTCTTGCCAGGATCTCAGCTATCAGCGTATGGTCGGTTGGTAGGGTTAGATGGGCCACAGCTCTCTTACTGCATCCTGAAAAACACAAACATAATCTCCATCGGAGAGTGAGGTCAGTGTAGGTTAACAAATATACACAATTCTGGATTACCTAGATTCTATTTTTAATAGCCTCCCTGTCAATCACTCCCATATTGTATCTTGTCTTGGGAGCCCAAGAGCACGGAATCTGGTGCCTATCGCTCTGCAACCCAAGTTCCAGAAAAGGGCTCCCCCTCCCTGAGTGGAAAATTTGGCCAAATTTTTCTTAAATTGCTGGTTTGATTCAATAATAGCACTGTTACCTGGAGGGAAGCATTAATGGCATTTAGAATAAATACATCTTAATATGTGAATATTTTAAAAGATTCAAAAGAGTTAATACTATTAGCTCTTGGATACTGAACAAATCAAGATTCTAAATGTCTTCCAAAGCATTATATCACTCCAGTTTGTCATTTTTCTATAAGCTCAGAAACCAGAGGCAAGAATTATATGATAATTAAGGATGCAGAAGCATTAAGCAACTAAGACCAGAAAAGTTATCACATAACACTCCAAACTCTAGTCCTTCTTTGTATATTCCCAAGGGGAATAATAGTTAATTGATCAGAGGAATTTTTCCCCTCAGAGTCCAACTATGGCTTTGTTATTCTTTTCAATATAGGAGCCATTCGCAGTAAATGGGAGTTGAATCTTTTTTTTTCTCCCCACTATAGAAAGTTCCTTTAAAATGAAGCTTCATGTGCTAGCTGATTTCTACTGCAGACTGTTATCAGTTCTGATTTAATTACATTTTGATCAGATAATGCATACAAAGTATTAATTGTTACATAATTAGAGTACCATTCTTGCTCACTAACCTTAGTATATAACTTTTTTTCTGGCAGGAATGGGTCATTATTTCAAAATGACACTTGTCAGTGTTCAGTATCAAAATTGTTGTAATATTATGTTCTCTTTCTTCCAACCAGATCCAAAGATACCATAGCAAAATAGAGTGAATTTTAAGTCAATCAGCTTCTGTTTTTATAAAATCCTCACCTAAAAGTGCTGATTAGATGGGGAAAGAAAATTTGAAAGATCACCATGCCACAAGCCCACAAACTGCAGTTGTCATAGACAAATGTCAAGGTACCCAAACCCCCAAAGCACAGTTTCAAAATAATATAAACTTTTAAAAGTTGTGTATGTAAGGTATTCAAGATTCCCCAAGCTGATTTACATAAAGTACAATGAAATTACACTTTAGAAACAGTTGCTTCAGATTGTGATTATTTCCTTATACCTCTATCAGTGGCAAACACATTTTCTTTCTTTCAAGGAGTCAAGGGAGCACCCATTACTGGTCAGTTCAGAATGAAAGGACACAGGATCCATTTTTTGAGTTAGGAAGGGAGGAGAGATGAGACAAATTTGGTCTCATGGGTGGGGTTTAATGATAGAGTGCTTGCCTAACATGCAAAAGGTCCTGGGTTAGATACTAATTGTTGTAGTTACCTTCCCACTCCTGGGATAAACACCATACAAGAAGTAACTTATAGGAGAACAGGGTTTATGTCTGGCATACATATTCCAGGGAAAGTTCAATCATGGTGGAAGAAAATGCCTCCCTTCCATAGATCCTTAGCAGAAAAAAAAAAAAAAAAAAAAAAAACACCAGCAAGGATGAATAGCCAGAGCTAGCAAGGATGAATAGCCAGAGCTCCAGATGTCTCTCCAGACACCTAATAGGGCTGGACTCAAGATCCACCCCCAATGACATACCCCTTGCAGAATTCTGTATAGACTTAAGTAGGAAGCTTATTCTTAATCAAAAATACCTGATTCTCTTGTGCTATTTATATTTAAACCACCACACTCAGAAATGTGATAGGGGATAGGGGCGAAGGATGGCTCATCAACTTAATTTGGTAATGTTTGATGAAAAGAATAAAAAATAAAGTTATTGCTCAAAGGTATTTAAATTTACAAACCTTCACAGAATGGTCCTGGTATTTCATTTTTTTATCTTTATTGTTCATAATGATTTACATTGTTTAGTGGGCCAACCATGAGTTGTTATCCCCAATTCCCCGTTGCCCCCCTTCCCCATTCCCAGTCAGCTAGATATCCTCCTCCGTGGGCCATCTGTATCAGTCTTTGTGGTAGGGGACCATGGATAGCTCATTCTTCAGCTGGGCTCTCATGACCCAAGTGTGTTGTTACTGAGGTTTGGCAAGTCTCTGATATTCTCCCCCACCACAGCTCTCACAATCTTTCCGCCCCCTCTTCCGCTCAGTTCCCTGAGTCGTGGTGGGTGAGTATTGAGGCTGCTATGGCGTGAGCTTAGGGGTTTTTGTGTCGAGTTTCGTTGGTTTCTGTCACACTGGCTTATCTTTTGTTGATTGAATGGCTATGGCTGTGGGTCCCTTGTACATCCAATCATTGTCTGTGGGGTTCCATATGGATCCTCCTCCATATGACTGTGGTGGCTCATCTCATGCCAGGATCTCAGTTTCCTTCCTGCAATTGGTTGGTAAGGTTAAATGGGCCACAGCTCCCTCACTGTATCCTGAAAAATACAAACACAATCTCCATCGGAGAATGAGGTCAGTATCGGTTAACAAGTATACAACAATCTGGATTACCTATCTTCTATTTTCAAAAGCCTCCCCGGCAGTCACTCGCATAGTGCATCTTTTCTTGGGAGCCCAAGAGTATGGGATCCGTTGCATATCACTCTTAATCCCCGGTTCCAATCAAGGGTGGAATATTTGGCCGAATTTAATAGCTGTTGATTGTCTCCCCCAGGCTCAGGCTCCTCCATTGCACAGGTGCTCCTTTCTTGGTTTCCTTTTCTCTCCCAGTAGGAGGTGTGGTCAGCCTACTCGTGGCCTCAGACTGTGTTTCATGTCAGTGGTCAGTTTACACCAGCTGTTGTTGTTCAGCTTCCCCTGGCAGCTTGTGTAGTGCCTTCCAGCACTGCACTAACTGCCATCTGGGGGCTGGTTACCATTCCAGAACTCGAAGAGTCTCTCTATGCTGAATGATGGTATTCTGTGGTTTCTTCAGCAACAGGGTTTTGCCTCAGGCCTGGGGAGGGCATTCAAGAGCCTTGACAGAATTCTGTCTTGTTTTTGTACCCTCATGGGTCACTTTGGTCAACAGCTCAGTGAGGGAAGGAACCAGTGGCCGGGACCTGGGGCTGTCAGACTGCTCAATTGTTCACAGACTTAGAAATTCTCCCCTACTACTCATGGCCCCTCTATTTCCTGGAATCCCTTTTCTGCTTGGCCGAGAACAGTTTGGTCTCCCAGAGTGGAATCTTTGTGTGTGCTCTATTGGCTCTCAGTAAGGCAGGGTACATCCTCTGCTCCATGTCATCATGGAGTTTCCACTTGAGTCTGTAAGTCAAACTAAACCCTTTCCTCTCACTATCCTTGCTTTTGCAGCAAAGAGAAGTTTACTGCAAGATTGAAATTGCTACCCGGGAGTGAGATCATTTGTTGCTTCTAGAACCCAGATTGTGTGGCTTTGGCTTTTTGCAAGTGATATGCAGGAGGAATGTGGATTTATTTGAAACCTTTACCTAAGAGATGCCCTACAGTGCTCTAAGTACAGCTTGATGGATTCTGGTCAGAGTCAAAAGACATGAATGTAGTAAGAACTATGGACTGTTTGGTTTGACTAATGTGGATGAGAAAGAACTATATTGGGACTGTGCCAGAAGCATTTGGTGTAAGAAGCTTGCTGTATTTCCCTTGCCAGTGTCTTGAAAAGTGGACATGAGTTTGTGTCTCCTTAAGATTTTTTAATATGAATCCATACCTCTCCCCCATGTTTGTCCTCTTTTCTTCAGTATCACTCAGTTCACACCAGGTACATCCGTGTGATAGACTCAATTTACCATCTCTCCATAATAGCACTCTTATCTCATTGCTCTGTGAATTCAGAATTTCTTTCACTAATCACCAAATTATGAGGCATCTCTTCATACGTCCTGTATGCCACTTCTGCAACGTTTAGCTTCATTGAGCTGGATTTTCTAGAGCTTCATTTTCTTTATCATTTATGGACCAGTAATCCATATCCTTTATACTTCTCCCATGCTTATCATCAGCCATATTTGCTGCTTCCAGTTTTTGCAGGGCAAAGACCAGGTGCTCCTGAGCTGGGCCCAACTCTTCTTCAACCAGCTGTTTCAAGGAGGCTGCCTCAGTATCAGGCTGTTCCTTGGTTCACCAATCCCCTTTTTTCATCCACTGGGGGATCTCATCCATTTTATCTGCACTATGGGGCTGCTGCTAGAGAACCTGGATTATGGTTTACTCAACTCTGAGGTGGTGATCCTGGCCATGATACGTACCAAGTTGCTTCTTGAGCTCAGGTTTCTAGAATAACTTGTTTTTGAGAAGGGTTAATACACTTGTGGTCTGACTTGTATAATTATTTTCAGATTTTAGTATTATTCAAATCAGTTTTTACCCGTGAGTGGTGTTTCAGATTGTGGAAATATTGGTAATCTCTCAATATATAGTAATAAATTTTATCTTAATTTCATAGAAAAAGTTAGTTCTAGGGCTGAACAGATGGATCAGCAGTTAAGGAAGTTGCCTGGAAGGCTTGATGACCCCAGTTTGCTTCCCCAGTACTTACAAAAAGCCAGATGCACAAAGTGGAACATGTATCTGGAGTTTATTTGCAGTGGCTGGAGGCCTGGATGGGCCCATTCTTGCTCTCTCTCTCTCTCTCTCTCTCTCTCTCTCTCTCTCTCTCTCTCTCTCTCTCTCTCTCTCTCTCTCTGTCTCGACAAGCAGATATTTTTTAATAGGTTAGTTCCAACTCAAAGTATTTTCCAAACGTCTTGCCAGCAACTACTAAATCATACGCAATTAGGTTAGAATCTGAAGATACTTGGTCTATGAAAAATTTTCTAGATATTACAGATTTGCAGAGGGTAGAACTGTAATGCATCTATAATCATTTAATGTATATTATACTATGAATTTTATAGATGAGAAAATTGAGACAAAGCAAGTTTAAGACACTCTCTGAAATCACCCACTATACTAGTAGCAGCAAAAGAGTGGAACCTGAAGCCCAGACATGAGGCATTGGACTACCTACCAGAGTAAAATAAGTCCATTTTGCAAACTTATAGAGATTGAAATAAACTAGTTCAGATATTTCTAAAATATTTTTTAGAAATGTAGAAATTGTGAAAATGTATTTTAAACCAGTTTAACAAAGTCCAAATCTACACTAAGTGAAATATTTTTATATTCTAAAATATCTGCTTTTTACTTTTTTGTGTCTCTAGGAATTTGAAATTGGCACTAAATTGAAAGTCATTGAAAGTGTACTGTGATGAACTGAGCTCATTAACCTTTTCCTTGGTTTTAAAAGGCAAAAATCTGTATTTGATCATATTTTAAGCTTAATAGGCTTAATGAGTAACATTTTGGATTCTTAGAATGTTAGGAATTCACACTCTAGAGATTATCTGACAACATTCTGATACAGACTTCATCTTTTAGATAAATCATATTGTCTGCCATGATCTTTGATTATGATGGCTGCTTTCTGACATATACTATACAATTTACTATTCATGGTAGGTTGAAGAAATTAAATTACTTAGCATAGTTCAAAAGGTATAAGATAAAATAAATCCGAACATGTGACCTGGCTAGTATTTCAAAGAAAATATGCTGTTGATGAGAAATGATCAGTGTTCTTGCTCTATGTTTTAAGAGAAGTAAACTTCCTCAATAAAACACAATTTATAAAACTTTAGCTGAGAAAGAGCATTCATTACATTTTTAAGTGCGAATGTTTTAGAATTATTTTTCACTTGGGAATTTTTTTTTCCTTGCTTACTGGTTTAAAAAAAGGCTTGTAAAATCCACCTTATGAGGCTATATAAAATGGTGGTGGCTCTTGGAGACAACTTGGTTTCAAACCTGAGGGCAAATGGAGAGTAAGCACAGAAATTTGTATGTGTAATTTTTTTTATTTCCCCATCATTTCTTTCCTTGCTACTACATTTCTGAGTTCTGTATTATTAGAAAATGACGTAACTAGATGAGCAAGAAAAGATGCAACATAAGTATAAAAGTGTAAAAATTTTTAGGCAGAGACTCACTGTAATAAATTCAATATCAGCAATATGCCTAATGAACTTTGGTTAGGGGCAACATAATTATAATATAGAGCACACTGTTCAGAAGTTGACAGAAACAGTTAAAAGAAACAACCAAAGCAGGGGTATAATCAAGAATCACCAGATGGAAATATCTAATGAAGGGGAAAGCTCATCTCTAATACATGTGATTTTCACCTATTGTATAAATACCATGCTGTTTCTGAAGATTTTATGTACTCTTGTCTTGAATCCACTCAATATTATAGGTTTTTCTTTCTTTCCATTGGAGTTTATACTGTTTCTCTAATTGATCTGGACCAATTATACTTATATTAGTAGTTTTAAGGTTTTGGTAATTATACCCAATTTCCTGCTAACTGCTAATACAAAATAGAAAAGTCAATAACTCAGTGTGTCACTGAAAGCAAAAAAGAACTGTTTTTCTCAATAGTATCTCACAATTAATTAGAAATTCATAAAATACACTTTGATATCCTGGATGTTCAAGATTAATGAGACCATTAGAAGCCTTTTAGGGCTGGAGAGATGTCATAGCTGTTAAGGCGCTTGCCTCCAGTGCCTAAGGACCTGGGTTCAATTCCCCAATACCCACATAGGCCAGATGCACAAAGTGGCACATGCATCTGGAGTTCATTTGCAGTGACTAGAGACCCTGTCTTGCCCATATTTACACTTTCTCTCTCTCTATCTCTTTGTATCTGTCTGCTTGCAAATAAATAAAAATATTAAAAATAGAGGCTTTATATAAATAACTAAGGGAATTTCAGTTTCATTTGAACATAGTATGTTTTTTAAATTAGCATGGAGAGTAACTTACCTACTCTCCATTTTTCATGTATAATTCTATTTTTCATTCTAAATGCATGAAACTTACAGTAGGGCATGGTGGGCCTGGCAATAATCACAGCCCTTGGAAAGCTGAGGTGAGAGGATTGCCACAATTCTGAGTACATCCTAGGCTATGGAATGAGTTTTAGATTCTCCTGGGCTTTAGTGTAAAGTGGGAGACCCTGTTCCAAAAAAACAATTAAACCAAATTTTGATATTTTTGCTTTACATTATTTAGTTTTATTAAAAATGGAAATGAATCCAAATACAAACAATCATGATTATAAACAAGATACTTTCATACTGAATTTTGCAACATATTCAGTGTTATGAAAAATTAGTCAATAAATAGCCAAAAATAATTGGGTGTTTTTAGGTAAGCATTCAAAACTAAATGGTATTTTGTCACTTTCTTCTGCTGAACTTTGACTCATCAGTGTCTGATAATGTGAAACTCGTGTTTTCACTGTTTGAAATAGCACTTCTGGGGTAACTACAGTTTGAGCTTTTTTTTCAATTAGTTAATTAATAGGTGTGCTTCTTCTAGAAAATTGAAAATGCATGGCGTTAAGGTAGCTAATTTCCTAACTTTGTATTCAGTGCTCCCTTTCCCTCCCCTGTGTCAGTGACTTTATACTTGTTTCACTGGGAAAGTCTGCATTCAATTTTCCCATCAGAGAATATGACTTGAGTCAATTGAAAGTTTTAATTCTAATTTTATTCTTTTAAAAAAATATTTTGTGATTAATTTTAAAGACAGAGTTTCACTGTTTAGCGAAAACTGTCCTACGTCTCACTATTAAGTCCAGGCTGACCTAAAACTCACAACAGTTCACTTGCTTCAGCTTCTAGAGCATTGGAATTATAGGCGTCAGCCATCTGTCCTGGCACAATTGTCATGTTATTTTTTAATTCATTTATTGACAGTTTTTCTGAATGTACATAAAAGTTGTCATTTAAAATGAATAAGTAATAATTAAATTCTGAATCAATATCATTGTATAAATTGTCCTGAAATTATTTCTCAATTTCTAATCATAAATGTTATACATGCACAAAAAGATGAATATTCTTTCATTTGAAAAATTAACACTTATAGTGCTGCTCTATGCTGCATACTGTACTAAATATATAATGTATGTTATATATATTCACTCAAATTATCTCCTTAATAGTATCATTGGATAAAACTTATTAATATCCATAATTTGTAAATTATATGCTAATACACACTATAAATGGTTGGTTATAAAGAAATTACTAGGGCATTGGTTAAATAATGAAATTAGAATAAAATCAAGATATTCTAATTGTGAAACAGAGGAAAGAATTATAAGATCATTAAAAAGCAAAATAAATGGAATTAGAACATAGGTAGAAATATAAAGCACATTCTGGTATGATATGCTGAGAAGAGATACTTGACCAAACTAATTATTTGCTTATATGGGATTATAGCCATACTTGGATATTAATATTTATCATTAATTTATTTTTAATAGTATACTAAGAATTACCTTTAATTATGGTGTATTGCAAACAAATATTTTTAAAATATGTCTTTATCAGCATCCCTCTGCTTGCCCACTGCCATCACTTCAGCCTCCTTATTGCTTTCCTTAACTCTTGTTCATATCTCATGGTCTCTTATCTCCATTCATAACCTGTGCCAACCTTAACTTCCCTTATTTACATACAAAAAAAATAAAAGTTAGGATCCACATACAATCAAGAATATGATGCTTTTTGCTTTCTAGACCTGGTTTACCTCACTTAGGTAATTCTTTTTTGTAATTACTTTTTCAATACAACTGAGTAAAATTGCAATATATATCTCATAATTTCATTATCCAGTCACTGGCTTTGAGGAATCTAAGTTGATTTCATTTTTCATTTCATTTTTTAGCTCTAGTGAATAGTGCTGCAATAAAGATGGTGGCACATTATACATCAATAGGGAAGGAGGAGAGTCGAAGAGGAAGAAAAAAAAAAAAACTTCAACTAAGGCTAGGCTGTAACACCTTAAAGCTTGATCCACATATACTTAGTTGATCAAAACTCACTTTCAAAAGGTTCCATATTCTTCTTCAACAGTGATACTAGCAGGGAATTAAATATTCAAGCACTCAAGTCTATGAGGAAGATTTTATATTCAAGTCGTAACAGATAGAATACAGGGAATTATTGTGATTTTTTTGTATTTTCAGGCTTGTTTTATTGCCTATGATGTGGTCAATTTTGGAGAACCTTCCTTGTACCTCTAGAGCAAGGTACATTCTTTAGCTCTTGAATGAAATATTTTGCAAATATGTTTTAAATCCTATCAATATATTATACATATACATATATACATATATTATACAAATAATTCTAAAGTACTTTTTCTCATTTACAGTTTGGAGGACCAAAATATATGAGTTATTAAAGTGTCCCACTATAATTGTTTCAGTACTTATGCTATTTTTGATGCCTTTTAGTGTTTGTTTTTTTTTTTGAAATTGGGAGCCCCAATATTTGGTGAATATAAATTTATAGCTGTTTTATCCTCTTGATGAATTAATTTCTCTTTTTATTTTTATTTTATTTATTATTTATTTTTATTATTTTTATTATTAGGTGCAGTCCTATGAATGTCCTATGAATAGCTATGATTTGAAGTCTACTTTGTCAGATATAAGAAGGGCTATTTCTGTTTATTTACAGCTTCTATTTACTTAGTAGGTTGATTTCCATCATCAGATGTTCAGTTTGTGGATATCTTCTTTAGCTAGGTATGTTTATTGGAGAAAAGAGATAGTTATAACATGTTATTGAACCCACTAATTAATGTGCCTCTTTTGTATTAGTGAGTCAAGGCCATTTACATTTAAAGTTATTACTAGAAGTGTCTTTTTTTATTATGTTTTGGTTGGCTGTGTTGTTACTATTTTTTAAATTTCTCTTGTTAGTTTAAAAGTTCATCTTCTGGTATTCTTATGACCCCTATTCTTTTCTTACATGTGTTTTCGGGGATAAGATTGTTTTACTTCTCAGCTGTATAATATTCCCTGAATAACTTTCTGTAGTGCTTAGTTGTTATGAATGGTATCAATTTGTGTTCATCTTAAAATATGCTTCTTTCTCCACCAATTTTTGAAAGATAATTTTGCTGAGTGTACCACTCTTGGCTGAAAACTTGTTTACTTTTAGGCTTGAAGAATTTCATAATTTTCTGGCTATTAGGGTTGTTGATGATAGATCTGAAGTGTTTTGATATTCTTGCCATTGTAGGGTGTTGGAATTTTTCCCCTAGAGTTTTTAGTCATGTTTCTCTGTATTTTTGACTTGTTGACTTCACTATGTTGTCATGGAGTGGTTCTTCTCTCCATATATACATGTTTGTATATATGGGGTTCTAAATTCTATATTCCTTTTGTGTTTGCAGCTTGGCTTCTTTCTCTATGCTTGGCTTGGGATACTTTCTGATATGATTTCATTAAATAATCCTTCTATTCCTTTAGATGTCTCACAAACCGGATACAAAAACTCATTATCTCATTTTTTTCTTATACTCCATAGATTCTCAGGTTTGGTCTTTTGAATACATCTCAGACTTCATGAAATTGTTGTTCATATTCCTTGATGTTTTTTTTAGATGTCTCTTTGTGTATTGTTGTCTGAACTGTGTCATGGCCTCCATCTCTGAAATTCAGTCTTGTACATGGTCTTGTATGTTGGTGTTATTCTCAGCTGTGATTTTTATTTGAGGAAATGTTTCATACCTTTCATACTTTTTTAGAATTCTGTTTGGTTCTTTATCAGTGTTTGATTTACTTGCTGAATTTCTCATCCATGTTTTAGACGTTCTTCTCCAATTTGCTAGCATTATCATTGATTTTGGAGACTATGGAGTTAAAGTCTTCAATGGACTTCCTCAGTTCATTCATGAGATTACTTGAGTCTTCTATATGGTCATTGATCATCTTTAGAAGTAGTGTTCTAAATACTCTCTCTCTGATATTTCCCCAATCTAATTGTTTTTGGCTTCCATTCTAGGGAAGTTTGGAGCTTGGGAATAAGCCATGGTGTGCTGTTTCCTCACACTATTTGTGTTCCTTTGTTGTGTTTTCCACATATCTTCCTGATCTAACTTCCCCATTTTCCTTGTATTTATTGGTGATTCTTTTTTTTTTTTTACCTGAGGGACCTCCTACAGGTTATTTCACTAGCGATTAAGTTCCTTGCAGCTATGAAGGCTGAACAGCAGTGCTGCTTCCCATTTATCTGTCAGAAAATCTGGTGGTGCCTCTCTGTGGAAGACCCTGCACTTGTGGCCTGGCCTGTGTAAAGGAGTTATGCCGGTTTGTGGTCAAGTGATGGGGTTGGCACAAGCAATGCTGTTCCCAGGGCTGAGTGGTGGGTTGGATGAGTCTCCAGGACCTTGGATCATGTAAATGATGGGCTGAATAGAGCCTCCTTTATCTGTGGCATGGTGAGAACTGTACACACACAAAAAAATCTGCTGAAGCTGGGGTAATGGTGAGCACTGGCACAGGACAGGTCCTCCTTTTTCAGGCAAGTAGTGAGAGGTGACACAGGGGCTGGGTTATCTTGACTGGGTGTAGTAACAGATATAGAAACACACTTCCTGCTGAACATGGGCCACAGTAGTTGGTTTGTGAGAACATGTGTTCTTAATCTTAGGGTGCCATGGGTGGTTGTATAGTCAGGGCACCTCTTGTACCCTTGGTATGGAAAAATAAGGTAGAGCTGAAGGGCCTCCTGAACCTGGGATACAGAGAAGAGTGTGTGGCTGCAGCTCCACCTTTACTAGAGACTCAATAAGTACTGGAATGGGCGAAGAACCCACTAGTTTCAAAGCAATGAGAATGGTCACACAGACAGAAACAGTGCCTCTTTTATATGGGTGCCTAAAACGGTGGATAAGTGGAAAGCCTATGGGACCTAGGGTTATGGTGGATATTTTATAGAAATTACAATAAGCCTATTTAATCATATTTATTCAGATGAGCATCTTGACACACACACACAGACACACACACAGACACACACACACACACACACACACACACATATATATATATATATCTGTACTTTAAAAATACTTTGCTATTCTATTCAATTACTGACATTGTCTGAGAATACTCTAGATATTCTTAGAAAATAGTGATGTTACTGAAATATTTTATCCACACTACAGCCTTTCATTAAAATCTTGTGTAAATCCAAAAGTAATTCCTCATAAATAACTACCAGATACTTTCAATTTCTTTTTTGAAGATCCTAAAATCAATGTGGAATATAAACTTTGTATTTCAGAATGATTCACTTGAATCTTCAAGATGTACTGCTTGACAAAAATGGAACATCTTTTCAAAATATTTTGAATTGCACCAAAAACATAAATACAGCTGCTTACATGTCATAAAAATGTATATAAACTTGAGTGATGGAAACGCCATTATCTAATCCAAAATTGCCTCCTTCTCTTACCACCTATGAGTTCTATAATAGTATGACACCAAAAAACCCCCACAAAAATCAAATAAAAATAAATAGATGTTAACTTGGGATATTGATTCTTGCTTTGTTTCTATGTAGTAAACACTTTTAAATAATTAGAAAACTAAGGTTAAAGCATAAGGTCTCCAAAGGGCATTTGAGCCCGGTTTTCAGCTACTGATCTTAGAGGATACCCCATAAAATATCAATAACAAAATTCTTAATTTAA
Organism: Zapus hudsonius; assembly: GCA_004024765.1. Taxonomy (NCBI): domain Eukaryota; kingdom Metazoa; phylum Chordata; class Mammalia; order Rodentia; family Dipodidae; genus Zapus; species Zapus hudsonius. The sequence continues at coordinate 46,932 of PVHP010004700.1, read as the reverse complement.
AATGAGATGCAAAACTTTATAGAAAGATGCTTCATGCAACACTGTTCTTCAAGGACACAGCCCTTTGTTCTCAATTATATAACTGAAAGTACAACATAAAGACTTTTAAATAGATTAATATAATGCTGATTATCTCATATATAAACTCATTGGCACACAGTTCATCACTGCACATAATATATTATGTGTGAATTGGAGCAATTGTACTACACTTAAAGTTACCCAAAAGCTTTTCACATTCACAGACAGATTTTTGATAATTAAATTAAATGACTTGATGAGGTGGTCATAAAATAGTTGTATTCTATCATATAGTTGATCATATATGGCCCAAAAGCACTTAAATTATTAAAAGAAAAACAACAAAGGCGTGTAGGTATGTTCTGTCCTTAATGGGAATATAGTGAAATTTCCAGCTATTTTAAAATTTGAGTTTTCATATATTATTTTTCAATTTAACAAGAAAAAGTAACAGAAATAAAATAATTGAAACAGCCAGAGAATAAAATTGATAAATAAAAATAACTATAGGAATAACATGAAATAATAACCAAATCAAAAAATTATATACAAAATTGAAAATAGTGGCTCAATAGATATACCAAACCGATATTTTCAGACTCAATAAGCTCATGAATGATGCTTTTAATGTTATGTAAAAACCATTCTTGGTTCATATTTTATAGATGAACGATATGAATTGGCTCTGTGATATTATAGCTCATCAATGAGACAACTTATAATTACTCAAAATTATGGAATAATTGAGAAAAAAGTGACATGATGCAAAGTTTTATCATGCAACACATTTGGATGTACATGTTTGTTTTGTATTTTGCTGTTTAACATAGTACATGCTATTCCTTATTTTATTTGCATTATATAGATATTGCCAATTAATCATGGATTTTTCTCTCTGAAATAAAAAATTGTTTATTCTTTCAAATTAAACTCTATTCAGTTATTATGAATGATTTATAGTTTTAGGTAAGTTCAGAACAATTTTTTTTCTTAAATATATATTTATTTTCCATAATAAGTTACATTATTCAGTGGGCAAACAATGAGTTGTTAGCCCCAATTCCCCAATGCCCCCTCCCCATCCCCAATCAGCTAGATATCCTTCTCCATGGGCCGTCTGGATCAGTCCTTGTGGCAGGGGACCCTGGATAGCCTAGTACTCAACCTGGTCCTCCTGTCCCAAGTGTGTTGATACTTAAGGGTGCCATGCTTCTGGATAGTCTCCCCCACCACGGCACTCACAATCTTTCCGCCCCCCTCTTCCGCATAGGTCCCTGAGTCATGGTGGATGACTATTAAGGCTGCTTTAAGGTTGTGAGTTTTGGGGTCTTTGTGTCGACGATCGTTGGTTTCTGTCTCACTGGCTTATCCTGTGTAGATTGAATGTCTGTGGCTGTGGGTCCCTCGTTCCTCCCGGCCTATGGTAGGTTCGTAGGGTTAGATGGGCCCCAGCTCTCTCACTGCATCCTGAAAAATACAAGCACAATCTCCATCGGAGAGTGAGATCAGTGTAGGTTAACAAATATACACATTTCTGGATTACCTAGATTCTATTTTTAGTAGCTTCCCCGTCAATCGCTCCCACAGTGCATCTAGTCTCAGGAGCACAAGAGTACGGGATCCAGTAATTATCACCCTGAATCCCAAGTCTCAGACAAGGGATAGCCCTCACTAAGTGGAAAATTGGCCAAATTTGAAAGCTGCTGATTGTCTCCCCCAGGCCCAGGCTCCTCCGTTGCACAAGTGCTCCTTTCTTGGTTTGCTGTTCTCTCCCTTTAGGGGGTGTGGTCAGCCTACTCATGACCACAGAATGTTTTTCGTTATCAGTGGTCTCTGTTTACTCCAGCTGTTGTTGATCATTTTCCCCTGGCAGCCTGTGCAGGGCCTTCTAGCACTACACTAACTGCCTTCTGGGAGCTGGATACTGTTCCAGAACTCGAAGTGTCTCTCGATGCTGGTCTATGGCATTCTGTGGTTTCTTCAGTAACAGGGTTTTGCCTCAGGCCTGGTAAGGGCACTCAAGGGCTTTGACAGAATTCTGTCTTGTTTTTGGAGCCTCATGGATCGCTTTGGTCAACATCTCAGAGAGGGAAGGAACTGGTGGTTGGAGCAAGGGTTTGTCCGGCTGCTCTAATTATTCACAGGCTTAGACTCTCTCCCCTTCCACTCATGGCCCCTCTTGCCAGATGACACACACTACTTACTCAATAGGTTACAAGAAGATCGTGAGGATTTTATGTTTTGAAACCTAATATGGTTTATCCTCAAGTTTAAGCCATTCCCCTCCTCCCATCCCTTACCCATCATTCATAATCTCTAACTTCTTACTATTAGTCTGGATAAAGAACGGTTATCCTGGTTAAGGACCACATATGAGGGAGAATATGCGGTGTTCGATTCTCTGTTCTTTTGAGTGTTTGCTTAGTAAGATCTGCTCGAAGTCAGACCATTTTTTCCTAAATTTCGATATATCATTTTCCCTTTCAGCTGAGTAAAATTCCATCGTGTAAATATACCACAGATTCTCTGTCCATTCCTCCATGGATGGGCATTTGGGTTGATTTCAATACTTGGCTATTATGAATTGAGATGCTATAAATATAGTTGTACAAATGTATCTGTGTTGAGATGTGACATTTTCTGGGTAGATGCCTAGTAGAGGGATAGCTGGATCCATTGGTAGTTCTATGTCCATTCTGTCTAGAAGTATCCAAACTGCTTTCCATAGTGGTTGAATAAGTTTGCAATCCCACCAGCAGTGAATGAGGGTTCCTTTTTCCCCACATCCTCGCCAGCAACGATTGTTGTGTGTTTTCTTTATGATTGCCATTCTTGCAGGGGTAAGGTGGTATCTCATGGTAGTTTTGATTTGCATTTCCCTGTTGCTTAAGGATGTTGAGCACTTTCTCAGGTGAGAAAAGGCCATTTGTGTTTCTTCGCTGTGAATTCTCTGTTGAGATCAGTGCCCCATTTTGTGAAGGGGCAGTTTGCTTTTTTGTTATTAATTTTTTTGAGTTCTCTGTAGGTTCTGGAAATTAGGCCTTTGTCTGAGTTGAAGCTGGAGAAAATCATCTCCCAGTTTGAAGGGGTTCTATTGACTTTAAGAACAGTGTTTATGTCTGTACAGAATCTTTTGAGTGTAGTACTTTGCTAATGAGGCATGGAGGAAGTAAGGTTTCTGCTGAGTCTGGCAGGCTCTGGGACAGTCTCCTTCTGAAGGAAGTTGGGGCAAATTCCGGGGGCCCCTGTAAATCTTAGCAATCCTGAAAACTCCAAAGCCCCTAGGCAGGCCACAAGATAAGATAAGCAGATCAAAGCCTAACTTAGCCTAACTGCAAATAACAAACAATAAGGTTTCATTTCCTCTGCTGACATCACCATTCTCTCACAGATCTTGCTTCCTATGCTTCTACCTCTGACTTTTCT
>PVHP010004700.1:0-43385 GCA_004024765.1 Zapus hudsonius | reverse complement strand
GAAGAGTCTCATCTCTCGTTCGGCTCACGGCTATTCCAAGCCGCTGTTCACCCAGCTCCCGTGGGTGAACGGGGAGTTGGTGTGCGCTGCAACCCCCTAAGTAACCCACGGACCCAGATTTGAGCCTGATCAGATCCCATTGATTAAGTGACTGTTGCACTTCTTGGGCTACTGGAGATTTGCTCAGGAAGTTGTTCCCTACTCCTATCTCATGTAGGGTTACTCCTACTTTTTCTTCCAGGGTATTAAGGGTTACAGGCTTGATATTGAGGTATTTGATCCATTTAGAGTTGATCTGTGTGCATGGTGAGAGGAGTGGATCTATTTTCATTTTTTTACACATGTTTATCCAATTTGTCCAGCACCATTTGTTGAAGATGATGTCTTTGGCCCAGCATACATTGTTGGCACCCTTGTCGAAGATTAAGAAGCTGAAGTTCCTTGCATTAAAGACTGGGTCTTCAATTCTATTTCACTGGTCAGACTGTCTGTTTTTCTGCCAATACCATGCTGTTTTAGTTACTATGGCTTTGTAGTATGTTTTAAAGTCAGGTATGGTGATACCTCCTGCATAATTTTCCTGCTCAGAATAGCTTTAGCTATTCGAGGTCTCTTACCCTTCCAAATAAATTTGGAGATTATTTTTTTCAATGTCTGTGAAGAAGGAGGTTGGGATTTTTATCGGCATTGCGTTGAATCTGTAGATTGCTTTTGGCAGGATTGCCATTTTTACTATATTGATTCTCCCTAACCATGAGCATGGGATGTGTTTCCATCTCGTCACATCTTCCTCTATTTCCCTTTTGAGTGTTTCAATATATTCCTTATATAAGTCTTTCACTACCGTGGTTAGTGATATTTCCAAGTATTTAATTTTATTTGAGGATATAGAGAACGGGACAGTTTCTCTGATGCTTTTTCTGAATGCTTGTCTTCTGTATATAGAAAGGCTACTGATTTTTGTGTGTTAATTTTGTATCCTGCCACTCTGCTTTAGGCATTGATCACCTTCAGGAGATTACTAGTACTGTTCTTTGGATCTGATGTATATAAGGTCATGTCATCTGCAAAGAGGGATAGTTTGACTTCTTCCACTCTGATTTGTATCCATTTTATGCTGTTTTCTTGTCTTATTGCTTGGGCTAGAACTTCAAGCACTATGTTAAATAGCAGTGGCGAGAGTGGACATCCCTGTCTTGTTCCTGAGTTGAGGGGGAACTCCATGAGTCTTTCCCCATTGAGGATGATTTGTGCTTTAGGAGATCTGTATACTGACTTTATCATGTTGAGGTATAGGCCATCTATGCCTATTCTTTCCAGGGTTTTGAATATGAAATGGTGTTGAATTTTGTCAAAAGCCTTCTCAACATCAATTGAGATGACCATGTGGTTTTTGCTGTTGAGTTTGTTAATGTGGTGAATTATATTTATCGATTTGCGAATGTTGAACCATCCCTGCATACCTGGGATGAAGCTGACTTGGTCCGGGTGAATTATAGACTTGATATGGGTTTGTATTCAGTTTGCTAGGACTTTCTTTAGGATTTTTGCATCCAAGTTCATCAGGGATATGGGCATGTAGTTTTCTTTCTTTGTTACATCCTTGCCTGGTTTGGGAATTAGGGCGATGGTAGCTACATAAAAGGAGTTTGGGAGCCTTCCCTCTTTTTCTATGTCCCTGACAAGCTTCAAAAATAGAGGTTTCAGTTCTATGATGAAGGTTTGGTAGAATTCAGCTGAGAAACCCTCTGGAACTGGGCTTTTCCATTTCAGGAGGTTCTTGATTACCGATTCAATCTCTGTGATTTTTATTGGATTGTTTAAGGTCTTTATCTGCGCTGGTCTGAGCTTTGGAAGTTGGTAGATGTCCAGGAATTTATCCATTTCTTCCAGGTTCTCTAATTTTGTAGAGTAGAGATTTTTGAAGTCTTACCTAATGATACATCCAATCTCTTCAGGATCTGTTGTGATCTCATCCTTTTTTTTTTTTTTTTTCGTTTGATTAAGTTGGCCAGGGGTTTAACAATCTTATTGACTTTTTCAAAGAACCAACTATTTGATTTGTCTATTTTTTCAAATGTTTTCTTTGATTCCATGTCATTATTCTCAGCTCTGATCTTAATTATTTCCTTGGGTCTCGAGTTCCTATGGTTGGATTTTTCCATCTGTTTTAATGAACTTAGGTATGAGGATGGTTTTTTGATTTGCGACCTCTCTGTCTTTGTTATGAAGGCATTTAGAGCAATCAATTTCCCCCTTAGAACTGCCTTCATTGTGTCCCACAAGTTCTGAAAGGTTGTATCCTCATTATCATTTGTTTCTAGGACGTTCTGGAATTCCTGTCTGATTTCTTGTTTGACCCATTCATTTTTCAGGAGTGAGTTGTTCAGTCGGCAATATCTACTGAAATTTTTGGATCCTCTCCCATTGTTAATATCTAGCTTTAATGTGTTGTGGTCTGATACGATGCAAGGGATTACATTGATCTTTCTGAATTTGCTGAGGGATGATTTATGACCTAGTATATGGTCAAATTTGGGAAATTTCCATGAGCTGCTGAGAAGAATGTGTAATCTGTGTTCTTGGGGTGAAATGTTCTGTAGATAACTGTTATCCCTAGATTGTCAATGGTGCCATTTGCAGCTTGATTTCCTTGCTTGTCTGTTGTTTGTATGATATGTCTAGGGATGACAGTGGAGTGTTTAAGTCTCCTACTATGATGGTGTTGGCATCTATATCTGCTTTGTTTTTGAGTAATTTATGCCTAATGAACTGAGGGGCCCTTGCATTTGGTGCATACATATTTAGTATAGTGATGTCTTCTTGCTGTATTGTTCCCTTGATGAGAAGGAAGTAGCCATCATCGTCCTTTTTTATTGCTGTTAGCTTAAGTCTATTTTGTTAGATATTAGAGTAGCCACACCTGCTTTTTTATTTTTCCCACATGCCTGGAAAATTGTTTTCCACCCTTTTATTCTCAGTAGGTTACTGTCTTTAGCAATAAGGTGTGTTTCTTGAAGGCAACAGATTGAAGGGTCCATTTTCCTGATCCAACCTGCTATCCTGTGTCTTTTTTATCGGAGACTTGAGTCCATTTACATTCAAAGTTATATCTGTGAGGTTTGCTATGTTGTAGAGAATATGGAGGTTGGTATCTGAGCTGTTGCTGCTATCTCTTTTGTGTTACCTTGTTTGTTCTCTGTTCCTTTCCTGGGGTTGTTTATTTATTTCGTCTGCAAGGGATATCTCATGAAGTGTCTTTTGAAGGTTTGGCTTTGTGCTCAAGTAATTGTAAAGCTGATTAGTCTCGTGGAATACTTTAATTCCTCCATCAATTATGATGGATAACTTTGCTGGGTAGAGTAGTCTAGGTTGGAATCCGTTCTTCTTTAGGCCTAGAATCGCTTTGTTCCAAGCTCTCCTGGCTTTTAAGGTTTCTATGGAGAAGTCTGATGTGATTCTGATAGGTTTTCGTTAATATGTGAGTTTCCTTTCTCCTGTTGCTCTAAGGACTCTCTCTTTATCCTCAATGTTTGGCATTGTAACTAAGATATGTCTTGGGGTGTTCCTCCTTTGATCCAATTTGTTTGGGGTCCTCCGTATCTCTTTTGGTTGTACAGGACTTTCTCTTTCTAAGTATGGAAAGTTTTCTTGAAAATATTTTCTATGCCCCTCATCTAGTTTTCTTCTCTTTCCGGGATCCCCATGATCCTGAGATTATGTCTTTTTATGGTATCTCACATTTCCCTTGAGTCTTGTTTACTTGCTCTTTTGAATTTTGTCAAGGTTCTGATTTCCCTTGAATTCTCCTCTGTTATGTCTTCCATGTCTGAGGTTCTGTTTTCCCAGTGATTGATCCTGTTGGTAAGAGATTCTAGGGCTGTTCTTATTATTTCAATGTGGTATTTGTTTTCTGCAATTTCTTTCTGGGTTGCTTCTATCATCCTGTTGAGATGTGATTTCATTTCAAGGTTTGATTTAATTACTTCTTCCTGACAGTCATTCTTATATTTGCAGATGTCTTCGGTTAATTTGAAAAGCTGGTTTTTGATACCTTCAGTTTGTTGGCTTGCCTTTAGTTCTGATATGTCTCTTCTGACGTCCATTTGGTTCTCTTCTAATATACTAAGCCTGGTGGCAAAGCTAATGAGGTTACTTTGTACCCATTCAATATGTTGGTCCATCTTTTCTTGCATGACTAACATTACGTTCTCCTTAGGATCTGTGCCAGTATGATCGGGGTTTAGTGTAGTGTCATCTTGGTCCTGCTTCTGCTCTCTCTCTTTAGTGGTATTGTTGTTGTCATTTGGTGCAGTTTCCTCAGCTGGTGTAATATTCTTGCGTTGAGGTCTGCCCATTTCGATTCCACTTGAGGTGGTTTGCGGAATGCCTTTGAGAAAAGTGGTGTATCACACTAATTCCATCTCTTGGAAGACTGAGGCAGGAAGCTCCAATCTCAAAGCTAGTTCCAGCTACATAGCAAGAGCTATATTTAAAAATTATATACATATTGGCTAAGGAGATAACTCAATACAGCACTTACTGCACACACATGAATATCTGAATTTGATCCATACAAACCATGTAAATGTCAGGCATGGTAACCTATACCTGTGATCCCTGAATTGTGGAGGTGGAGACAGCAGGATCCCTATAGCTTGCTGGCCACAGTCTAGACTAATATGTGATCTCTAGTCTGATGAAAATCCATGTCTCATAAAATAAGTAGATGGCATACATGAATATAACATCTAAGTTTTTCCACTAGCATCAATACACATGTGCACACATGACCATATTCAGTCATATGCACACATACACACAAGTTGAGCAGGCATATGTAAACATACACCCATACACAGAAAATTTTAATAAAATGAATGAGCAATGAAATAAGGTAAGGCAAATTACAATTCATATAATAAATATTTCAACTTAAAAGAAACACTTATATTTAATTATAGAAAGTTAATAACCCAGTTGTTTTGCTAATTGTTAGAGTCTATTTAAATAGTATAAATTCTGATTTCAGTTTCTGTCTTGCCAAGCTTTAATAATATAACAATTTATTATAGGATCAGTAGGTATTAAACAAGTCTGTACATGTAAATCATTTGGACTACAACATGGTATATACATGTTTTCCACATAATTTCACCTTTTTCTTTTCATATGACACTGTAATTGAATATTTTCTATGAAAATGAGATGTTAAGGTAGAATTTCACTTTTCCTTGTTTTGGAGTGGGTACATAAAGATGCACATTGACAATATTCATTCACTCCCCATAGCCTCTCCTTTAGCCTCCTCGTATTTCCTCTCCACTTAAAATATATAGCACTTAATAGAGAAAGTGTAGGGAAATACTTAGGGAGGAAGTTACTTGCAGGGGACAGAGAATGGCTATAAACCTACCACTGGGCCTAGCTATCCCTCTGGTGGTCATCTAACTCTCAAGTCTTCTTGCCTCTACTCAGAGACATTTACTCAACCATGTTTATAACAGCTAAATTTATAATAGTTAAGGATTGGTATCAACCCAAATGCCCATCACTTTACAAATGGATACCTTAGTTGTGGTACATTTACACCATGGAATTCTACTCAGCTGGAAGGAAAAATGACATAATGAAATTTTAAGAAATGTGGACAGGCCAGGAGCAGATCATACTTTGTGAAGTCACACAAGAACAGAGAGGCAAACACAGCATATTCTTCTTCATATATGGTTCCTTACCATGTTATGCTTAAACTCTAAGCAAACCTGACTAGTGAAATGAGAGACTGTAAAAGAGGATGGAAAGAACCATGTGTGTGGGGGGGAACAGGTGGGAGGATGCGGAGATTTACACAATAAGCTAAATGAATAATTAATACCATAAAATCCTTACTTTGATACAGTAAGTTCTGACGTAGCTGTGGGCTTCACCTAATAAGAGGGGTGGCAAATAGAATGGGAGGAAGCCTAAACACATAAAAAATTGATCAGACCTCAACTCCCTGTCCCAGTCATTGGTTCTGTCCCACACTGAGGTGTTGATCAAAGACACCCTCAAGTCCCCAAAACAAGACAGGCTTTTCTCAAAGCTCTTGATTATCCACCTCTGGCTAAAGGTAAGACTTTCTTGCTGAAGAAACCACAGATTGTCATCTCACAACACGGAGAGATCCTGTTAGATCCAGAATGGTAACCAGCTCCCAGATGGTAGCATGTACACATTAGAAGGTATTGCCAGGGGAAATTGGTCAGTGATACTTGGTGACAGCAGAGACCCTGGTATACAATATAGATACCCAATACAACCCAAAGCAAAAGTCCAGAGACACTTCAAGTCTCAACAATAAAGCAGACTTAAAACTCACCCATCATGGCTCTGGGAACTGAGCAGAAGAGAGGGAAGATAGATTACCTTAATAGTAGATTATCCTTCCCAGACCTGCATGCACCACACGCCAGCCTATCCTATCCTCCTGAGATTAGGTTAAAGACTTTGGGCTCCTGAACCCTCTACAGTAAATCCAGCTACTTTTTATCCCCTTATCTTCTTGCCTTCCGCATTCCTTTATCTCTTTTCCACTGTGGAGAAATCAGGAAGTCACCTAATGTGACTGTCTCTTTCTCTCTCCAACTCCTTCGTGGTCACTATTTCCTAATCAACTAGACATGATGTGACATGGACACAACTCAAGATTCTAAACCACAAGTTCAGGTTCACTATAATAGTCTATGGGTAGGATCCCAATCCCATGAGTATGGTTCTGCCTTACTTAGGAAAGTCACCACAACTGAGATCTATTTTTTATTGAGAAAACCATGTCTCACCCATGTATGTAGTCAGTAACTGACCCTGAAGATGACTGTGGCACACCTTTTCCTTGAAAGGTTAAGAGCAGAGAGGGATTCCCACCCTATATTGATGTCAAGATGCAGGTAGGGGTTGGGATAACTAGAAGAAACTTGTGGTCCCAGCTTTTCCTTCAGTGCCACTACTTTTGACAGTAAATCACCATGGGTTGAGACCAAAAGCATGTTAACCTACAATTTATTTTTTGGGGGGGGTGTTTTTAAGAGAAATTAATTGATAACACAGGACAAAGTAGCATGTTCATATTTTTACCCAAGCAAGAGTTAAAGTGTTAGCTGTGGCTTTAACAGAAGTTATATACATCACACTTCAGGAAGGGCATGGAGGGCAGCCCAGAAGCACAGCAAAGGAAGCACCATTAAATCATCATCTAGACTGGTCAAATGCTAGGAATGTAATTCTGGAAAAGTCAAGGTCAAGCCAGAATTCAGACACAAGCCAGTCAACATCATAGAAATTACCTTAGCACTGGCCATCAGCCTTGCAAGCAGATGCCAAGTTTGTCAGAAAAACCTCGTTAGGCAGCCCTCACGACCTTCTTCAAGTGAGTAAGACCTTGCACCCATTCCCACTGTGGTGCTGGTCACAAATGATGATACGGATTTTGTAATAATCCAGCACCCTGGGAAACACCGTGGCGCTGATTCCCTCTGTGATCTCCTCCTTTCCCTCCTTGTTGGGCCTTATGAAGTTATATTCTCTTCCTGGTCCAAACGTATTTGTGGGTTCACAACAAAATGCGTGTCATCTACAAGAAGAGTCACCAGGGTGTTTGGGAATGATAGCTACTGTCAACCCAGGCTTCTGTTTCCAACCGTTTTACAACAATAAAGGGCTTGTGGTTCTGTTTACTCTGGAAGCAGGAGGCTTGGAAGTCTTTAGGGAGTGGCATTACGTGAGGAAATTGTAGATATGCTGGTTTAGAGGCATAGTCCAGTGGAAATTATAGCAGAATGGATACAAGTACAGGTTATTATATTAAGTGAAATAAAGGGGAAAAAGCATAAATATAAATACCAAATATTTTCAGATATTTCAGAACAGTAAATTAATCTTCTAGATTAGTGAATTAAGTAAGCATCATGTCTCCACACTGAATGAATGGCACCCAAAAGCTGAAGAATTGAATATTAAAAACAATCACAAAAGATAAAAGATGCCCTGAGTAAATGTGAATTCATCTGCACTTTGGCCCTTTTGGGTGCTCTAATTAGCTGCACTTCAGACTGAAACTGCATAATCAGCATGCTTATCCTGAAGCCAACCAGGACACACAGTCCACAAATGGATACTCCACTGGCCAGTTTTCATAATCCTAAGAGTGGATTGATTGCAATTTAGTTGTTTCTACATGAATATATATCCTCGTTCTGTTGCGCTGTAGAAACATGACTACTACACATGGGGAAGGAAGAGAAAGCAGTACTAAAAAAGAAATGTATACTTGTAATTGCTTATAGTAAAAGTAAAATATTTTGTATTTGCACTTTCTAAATTTGAAGACTGATTTATTTTTTACTCATCTTTGACTTAATATATTCAGTTTTTGTGAAAATTGCCTCCTCCTACTGTCATATGACTCTGGCTGGTTAAATATTGGTATATAAACAATGGTTATTTATAGCTCTTTACTGGCCTATTTTCTATCTTTGTCCTTATCTTCAACATTTTATGAAATTTTTCAAATTTTTGTTTTTCATCTTTTCTATTACAGTTTCATCTTCTAATTATATTTTAAAATCCTAAGAATTTTCCTAATTACTGATATTTTGAAGTAACTATGATTTTGAATTCATAGAAAAGTATGTCAAACTTTTGTGAACATATATATTTGTTTCTTTTGTTTCATGATCTGTGATTGTTCATATTTATGATAAATATAGGTGGCACCACAGCTGGTGATTATATATATATATATATATATATATATATATATATATATATATATATACATTCTATATATTTCTTTTCTGAGTAAGTTTTATTTCTCATATGCATAAGGCATCCAACTAATGATTCATGTGTTGGATACAGTATGCAAGTTGTCATTATTCTTTATCTTAGCCAAAAAGACAAGTGATTAAATTGTAATTTTTTATTACATGTAAGAAGGTGGGAGGATAGATATCAGGCTGTGAGAAAGTGGGAGGATGGATATCATGCTATGGCTTCATCAACTCCCACCACATTCCACTTGCAAGTCAGAAATAGAACTTTATTTTGGTGAATAGCACCAGTAAGAAAAGGCTTCATTTTTCCCAGATGGTTTAATTTCTTGACAGTTGAATACTGTACTTATTGCCTAGGAAAAGATAAATTGTTTTCTGAATATTTAGGAGAGGACTGTGGATATTGACTGCCACTGCTTTTGCACATGCAGGGCTGAAATTCATTCCCTATATTCTCCACCTATCTTGCATTCTTAAAGTCTGTAACATCTAACTTGGGTCTTGAAGCCTTTCTGAAATGTTGTCTTTCAGAATTTTCTTTTATGTGTCTCATCTGTTGGCTGATCCCTTTTACTTCCTCTATACTAGACAGGCTTGATTACTTATTGGATTTTTAAATGAGAAGAAAATAAACACAAGTCTACTTACTAGTAGAGCAAAAAATTTACACTCTTCAAATACGATGACTGTATAATGTTGGCTTAGGAATTCTGTTACTTTCGAGGACCTATTTCCCTAAACTTTGCTTATAATCCAATAACTTTTCATATAACTCCTAAGTATATACTTGCAAATAACACTAAAATAATTAAATATCTGTTTATATCACAAATTTGTGTGATACTCTTTCATATCCCAAGATACAAAATTTTAATAGGGCATTTTACACATTCTTGGAGTTTAAAATAGCTTTTTTAAATGTGAAAAACATTTCTTAAATTAGGTTATGGAACTATTATGCAAACAGAAAGATGAAGTGGTTATAATGATGTGGTAAAATAATTATGTGAAAGGGAAATGAACTTGTTAAAAGAAAAAAAGCCATTAATTTCTGGTAATGATCCAGTTAGAAAAAATTATGGAAGTTCATGAGTAAAGGCTTAGGATAGAGAATATTTTTAATTTTTTTCTCTTTTAGCAAGTAGGCAAATGGAAACTGGTTTGTTGGGTATTTTAATGTCTTCTGTACAGTAGAAAACATGATGACAAACTTTTTTTAAGAAGCCATGGATGAATATGGAATGGAAGAGAAGTATAATTTTTAATTCTCCAAGGAAAATGTTTCATTGTCATTTTGCACTTAAAATTTTTAAATGTCAAACTATAAGGTCACAAGTTTTACATTTGAAAGAGGTATATTGTAATCTGCTGAAAAACAAGCATGCTCAAAGACAATCATGAGTATATTTGCATTGAAATAAGTTGTTGTATACATGCAATCTTTATTGTGATTTCTTCCTGACCCAGTAAAAATGATCATTGACATGATTTTTTCCTACTAAAAGGTCATATTAATGGGATTGTAGATATCATCATTAGAAATATATAGAGACCATTTCTTATTCATCAAAGTAATGGATAAGCCATAATGAGGTATATTGCCTTAGTCCTAAAACTGGAGCTGCAGCATGATGATTAAGTGATGAGCCTGAGGGTACTTGCCCTAAGAGGAAGTTAATGTCAAAAGAAAGATTAAGCAATTCTCCTTCTACTTAAAGCACACTTCAAAAGGATCTTTTGAATAGAAATGAAAGAACAGAAATATTTGACTTGATAGTCAAAAATGAAAGAAATTTAAAATTAAATATTAATGACTATACATTTCATTGTAAGTCTATGGATGTCATATGGTTCTATTGCTAGAAGTGTTATCAAGAGCAATGTTTATACTTGAAAGCACTCATGTTCAGAAAAGTGTAGTATGGTGTTAAGTGAAATAGTAGCATATTTCAGTTATTCTGAGGCACATTTTCATACTTTTCATCTATGAATTTGGGATATATGTATCATCAAAACAATGCCAAGTTCAATTACTAATAACTCTTTTTCTTCTTAGAATGACATAAAGTGATGGTGTGAATTATATCAATGTTGTCTCAGGGTTAATATTGTAATTTGAACTGTGTGATCTATGAGTTATTTATAAGTAAAACTGAACTTTTGTGACTCAACAGATACAAAGTCCAAGTTGCCTTGTCAGCAGCTATATTTTTAGTGCATTACTGTTTGTGCTTTGTAAGAACTTAGATTTCTAATACATAATGTAATTTAGATATTTACATTTTTGTGTCATTCATCATATTTATAAGACATGTAAGTACAATAAAAGTATCAATCACATGTTCTATACATGTCATATTGTATAGTATGAATTTTCAGAATCAAGGAAAATATAACATCAAAGTGCCATCTAAGCATGCTAAAGCATTTTGAAACAATACAGACACCTTTGTTTTAGATGTGAATTCTGTGATTAGAATATATTAGTTAAAACTTTTGATTTCTTTTTGCTTTCAAAACATAAACTTCATATAATTAATGGCTTCTTCCCTCAAGGAAATACTCTTATTATGTTGTTTATTTGCACCATTCAATATAGCAACTTTAAATTTAAATCAACATATTAAAACGTTTTGTCTCATACAAGATATTCATTCTATTGTCTTTGTTCTATCAGGAAATGATTTTATTCTAGTCCATATCCTAGATATGCCCCTCAAATTCAGTAGAGATCAGTATGAAAAATTGACATTAGTATAATTTGTTATTGCTGTCCCACGCAGTATACCCAATTAATTTGTATTCTCCAAAATGAAAAAGAAAGGAGGAAATGAGACAGAAAAGAATAAAAAGAAGGAAGGAATTAAGAAAGAAAGAATAAAAGAAAAGAGGGAAAACTGAAAATCTTAGATTTTGTCTGTTCTATAACATAGAATTCAGTTGGAGATCTAAAACTAATATACTCAATTCAATTGACAAATTTTATGTGAATGCATACAACTAATGTGTGTGATACAAACTAGATACAACAAATTTTCAAGTGTACAATGTCTGAGAGGTGGAAATCCAATGAAGGAAAACCACATTAAAAGTGAAGAGAAATTATTTTAGAAATTAAATGGTTTTATGTGGATAGAAAAGAGAATTTGTTTCTCTCACTAAAAACATAAATAGCAAAAATATAGTAAGACAAAAAAGCTGACCTACAAAATGAATATGAAAAGCTCTATTAATGAAACAAAGAATTAATATTTTGAATAGGATTACTAATTATCCTGTGTGCATATTTTAGTGTAATACGTTAAGTAATGACTTGTATCTCTAAGCAGGAAACATTAGGTAATAACCAAAATAATCAGCCATCCATGGGTCACAGATGATAATAGAATTGATTACTATAGAACTTCAAAAATAAATTCTTAGGTAATATTCAGTAAACTTTGGAATCTGAGTATGAAGATCCACAAAGATTAAACTATATTCTAGTTTTACAAACATTTGATCACTTGTAATACTATAATTAATGTAATCTTAATGCATATTTTAATGATTAGGTTATTAAAATTAATTTTCCCCAAGATACATAGCCTATAAGCCTTTGTAATTTTTATTAGGTTCAACTGAATTTCTTAGAAACTCCTTATTTGTATATATTGCTGAATATGAAATTTTGGAGAATTTGAGAAGGAGGATGATAAATAGCACTACTTCATTTTTCACATGCATTGTTATTGATTTGCAAACTTACCTTGTTTGCATGAGGTAGTAATGCATTCTCGGGAATTTTGCTTTGACATCTCCATATTTTATGCAAGGTAGTCTTTGTGCCTATAACAAAGAATTCTGTTGTCTGTGTGACACCTACATTATTAAAGTTATATGCAATAAGCATTAAGTACTGATGTGGGTTTGGGTCTGTGTTAATTTGGTCCTAGCTTGTGTTGAAAGATACTTGATCTTGTCTCTGTCACTGAACATTTATCTTCCTTTTCTTACTGCTAACCTTATGGATTAATGATTCCAGACTCAATTATAGAAAATGAGAGTCTCATGCCACAATTTTACAAGACTAAAAGGAATATGGGGTATCATCTGGTAAGAAGGGCACCGAAGAGGGTGGAATAAAGCCTAATCCTAATACCATTGGCTCTGGTTTGTAATTCCCAGTAAGAGAAATAATTTACTACTCACATTGAGCTGTTGATTGGAGAGACTTATCAGGCCCCCAAAACAAGACTGGCTTCTGTCAAAGCACTGGATTACCCACTCTGGGAAAAAGATAAGACCCTATTGCTGAAGACACCACATGCTGCTGACACATGACAGCTACCAACATGAAAAGATGTACACACCTGTGTGATAATGGCACTCAAATTAGGTGGACATTCAAGGGTTCTCTGATTGGATAAAATAATCCATTCAGTGGCAAGCAACCCATAGCTGGAACTTGGATCCAAGCCAAATTGCCATGGAGACCAAGAATCTGGATTCTGAGAGGAAGCTTCCACTCACCATGGTCCTAAATGGAGCTACACCCATTAAAATCTTGCCACATTAACAATGCTTATCCCTTTTAAACTATGCTGATCTCACTTTCCATTGGAAAGTCAGTTTTTATTTTCAGAAGGCAGAAAGAACCATGCACAACCTAATTCTATCAACAAGATCAGAAATGATGGCTGATACCCTGGCAGGAGAAAAATAACCACCCCTAACACATCAGTTAGGGCTTAGGTGAAACCACATAGGAAGTCGAGAGATGAGCAGGAGTACTACTTCCACAGTGAGCTTAACAACCTGAGTCAGGGTGATGAAGATAGGCACCACAGATACTCAAGACTTTCCAAAGCAGAAATCTAGAAGCTGCTAAGAGCTCAACACTAAAGTAATTATAACATGGCTCAGGGAACTTTGTAGAAGAGGGGGTAGAAGATTCTAAGAGCCATGGTGGGGGGATCATCCAGAGGCATTGTGCTGCACCCCATCCACAATGACTGATTGCTGCTTGCACAACACATAGTCCTCAATCCCATGGAGCACACTAGCAATCTCACTGAGGAGGGCCCTCCTTTAGTGGAATGGAGGCAGGGAGGAAACGGTTGAATTAACACATGGCTTTTTCAAACAAAGTTTCAACTTAATGTAAAAATGAAAAAAAAAGACAACTGGGTACAATTATATAAAATTAATTAAAGGCTAGATAGATGGCTCAGCAGTTAAGGCGCTTGCCTGCACAGCCTAACATGCAAGATTAGATTCCCCAGTATTCTTACAAAGCCAGATATACAAAGTGGCACATAGGTTTGGAGGTCATTTGAAGTGGTTAGAGGCCCTGACTTGGGAATTCTCTCTCTCTCCGTCTTTTTTTTTTCTCTCTTTCTCTCTCCTTCTGTCTCTCAGTGTTTCTTCTCTCTGTCTATGCTTCTAAATAAAGTAAAGATAAATAAAATATTTTAAGTGAATTAATCCAATCTTAGCAAGACAAATATATGCTTTTCCTCATTTGTGGTTCTAGATTTTATATGATCATATAAAATTTTGTATGTGTATCTTAAATGAGAGTTAAAATGAAATTGTTTATGAGAACAAAGAGGATTAATGGGAGCGGCAATGAGAGAAAAAAGAGATAATACGGGGCAATGGGGTTGGAAGATAGCCTCAACAACAACAATAAATATATATATATATATATACATATATATATGTGTGTGTGTGTGTGTTTGTGTGTGTAAACTAAAAATAAATATAATGAAGAAGCTAAGATTCCCCTCTTATACAGAAAGGTTAAGATCAGTTTTTCTGTCATTGTCATGGTTCTGTACAAGACCAGCAGAGCTCCAGGTACTCTATAACTGCAAGTTTTCACTGTGACCCGACCTGCAGGCCTAGTCAACGAGGGTCAAAAGGGGGACCATAGCCTGGATGAGTTGGAAAGAACGGGAGCGAGAGATGAGACCAAGGCAGGAGTCTGATCAAGGTCTGTTTATTGCAGGCAGTAGGTGAGCTTATATGCTAAGAACAAGGAGGCAGCTGCACGTTTCACTTTGCACAATAGTAAAAGTTTTCCAAACCCTGTTGCCGTAGGCAGTCACAGTGGCCTGGTATTACTGTAATTAGCTGCAAATGACTGGTTTCAGGAAGCACATAGCATTGCTAGATTTCTGCATAGCTCAGGGTCGACAGTGGGGAAGTGCCTCAGGCCCTGACACACTGTGTGAAATTATAACATGTTTACAGTCAAGCTTCTTCTTTTATGCCTCATGATAAGATGTTCAAATCCTAGTTTAAAATCAATTCATGCTTCAGACCCTCTTTAAAAACAGAAATGCAGCTGAAGCTAGTTACTTCACAGGCCTGAGTGGGTAAAATGCCAATACTTGTTCAAGGACTTTAACAAGTCAGAGAGGTTACATGTATAAATATAATCAATTATCATTTTGTGATCAAAATAAGCCATGGGGAAACATTGTTAGGAAAATAAGCCTACAGCTACCAACTCTGCACTTATAAAATGAAAGGTATATGCAGCTGCAAATCTATAAATGATATTCTGGGATTTTCTACAACTTTAGAATATAAATGACCTTGTTATTGACTGCACACAATCAACTTAGGAGAGTTAACTAAGAAAGGAATGGCAGGACAGAGGAAATAGAGATTATATTTAGGCTGTATACTAAAACATGCCTCTAAAATAAGTGAGATGAAGATTAAAAACTGCATAGATGAACTCATTGGGATGAAGGACTCCATCCTGATTGCACTGAGCAAGAGATGCCTTATGGGGGAGTGTTTTGGGGGAAATTTGTTAGGGTTGAATATAATCAAGAAATTGCTACATCAGTCATTCTTCCCTCTGTTTGAACTCAAACTGTATGGGGTGTAAAAAAATGAGAAGAAAAGGTCCCTGAATCCATGAGATTATCAGCACCCTTAAAATCATAGTCTTTTTAAGTCATTGTGTGAAAATATATTCAGACATGAAGATGACAAAAAGTTCACAGTTTAGAAATTGAGGGTGAGCATTGGTGATAAGATTCTGAAGATACTCTGAATCCCAAGTGTCATAGTTTGATCCAGGTGTCCCCCACAAACAAACGAATGTGTTCTGATAGATCGATCCTCAGCTGATGGCAGTTTGGGTTTTACAACCTCGATGAAGCTGTGTTGTTGGGGGCAGGCTTATGGGGTTATAAACCAGCATCCCCTTGCCAGTATTTGGCACACCTTCCTGCCGCTATTTGCAGTGCTGTGGCAGAGGTGATGTCCAGCCCTCTGCTCATGTTTTCCTTGCCAGAATGGAGTCTCCCCTTGAGTCCGTAAGCCAAATAAACCCATTCCTCTACAAGCCACTTTTGTTTGGGTTCTTTCTGTGTAGCAACTAGAAAGCTGACCGCAACAGTTTTGGTACCAGGACGTGGGGTCATCTGTTGCTGCTAGAACCCTGATCCTGCGGCTTTGGTCTTCTGGAAGTGATCAGGAGGAATGTGGAAGGATTTGAAATCTCGGCCTAAGAGATGCCTTGCAGTGTTGTTGAGTGCAGCTTCATGGATCATTCTGGTCAGAGTTGAAAGACCTGAAAGTAATGAGAACTATGGACTGTGAGGTTTGGCTTACGAGGGGGAGAAAGAACTTGGTCAGGACTGTGCCAGAAGCAGTTTTTGTGAGAGGTTTGCTGCGTTCTGCCTGCCTGTGTCCTGGAAATCTGTGAAGGGTTGTTTTACATAAAGATGGACTGGTGTGAGCAGATGGAGATGGCACAGAAAGAAGATATTTGGGTCGAAACTGCTGCCCATTCACCTGCATTGTATGAGAGATGACAACCATTGAGATTCAGCCAGCTGGTCTGCATTAGAACAACAGGAAGAATGTGGACTCTTTGAAGGAAGGGGCCTGAATGCTTTGATCCCCCTGGATTAACAAGTTGGTAGCCCACCTGGTTCTGTGGAATGGAGATTGGTTAGAAAGAGAGGGTCATTGGATTTGCAACACAGTTTTGTTTTTGAAAAATGGCCATAGGCGTGTGAAGCAGGTGTGCAAGGTTGCCTGCATGGAGCTCGATGGAGCCATGAGGATGAACTGTGGTTTGCAATAGAGACCCAAAGAATTCCAGGACTATGGAATGGTGCCAAGGCGAGCTGCCAGCACCGGATGACATTTTCCCGGACTGTGAGTAGCCGACCTGGAGGGGCGGAATTGAATCTCCAAGAGACTTCTGTTATTGGTTAGAATCATTGAGCTTGGAGTTAGAGATTGATGGTACCCTGTTTGTTTTGAATCTTGTATTGTATTTGTCAATCTGTTTTTGCTGTGCCTCATGTTTTGTATTGTGAATGTTCTGTGCCATTATGGGTTTATTTTTGGTATTATGGCTCAGTTGAAAGCTGTGGGGACTTAAGAGTTGAGCTGAATGCATTGTATTTATATCATGTATGATTATTAGTTTGTGGGGGCCAGGGGCGGACTGTCATGGTTTGATCCAGGTGTCCCACACAAACAAATGAATGTGTTCTGATAGATCGATCCTCAGCTGATGGCAATTTGGGAATTAGAACCTCACTAGAGCTGTGTTGTTGGGGGCGGGCTTTTGGGGGTTATAAGAAAGCTTCCCCTTGCTAGTATTTGGCACACCTTCCTGCTGCTGTTTGCAGTGCTGTGGCAGAGGTGATGTCCAGCCCTCTGCTCATGCCATCATTTTCCCTGCCAGAATGGTGTCTCCCCTTGAGTCCGTAAGCCAAATAAACCCATTCCTCTACAAGCCACTTTTGTTTGGGTTCTTTCTGCGCAGCAACTAGAAAGCTGACCGCAACACCAGGGGTAGAGCAGATATATGTATTCATTGCTCCTTCCACAGAATAGTGATTGTTTGATTTAGTCTCTCACCACATGAGAGTTTCTGTTAACAATACCTAACCTATTGGGGAAAGAAGAATCAAATTGCACAAGAAACTATAGTAAGGAAACTACTGTTTTATTGTACATTGATGAAATTTTGAGAGAAGCAGGATTCAACTCTAGTCTCTTAACTCAAATCCCTTCAGCTATATAATAAACTCAGCATTCCTGCCACTCTCAGGTTCTACAAAAGACCAAGGTGACAGAATAATCCCACATGAAATCATGAGAGTTTGAGCATACAGTGGAAAAGTCAAATATCTGGGCATGTGTTGAAGACAACTTTTATGAATATAGACTGATAACTTACAACTGGTGAAGGTTCGGGATTAGTTTGAGCAGTCCTGAACTGGCTCATTCTTAAAATTGCATAGCTAATTTAAGAGGGGTTTTGTTCACCAAGAGGTCATTGGTATCACAGAAATTTGGTCCATCTAGTTACATTTCCATCTCATCACCCAAAATGGAGCCATAAAAGCCAGCCATCTTATACTAGATGTTTCAAGGATGGGTGAATTTATGAGTTATTTATTTGCAGAAAAACTTAAAGGCCTGGTAAATGTGTGAATGATATTCTGGGTAAGCATTTTGAGGTGGGTTCTTGGGGATGTAATAGTCTCTCAGATGTGTAACTTGAGGTCTGAGATCGACAAGAAATCATTTATACTAAGTGGGAAACCATAAGTTCCATGTCTATATCATTTTAAAAATGCCAGCCTCCTGTAGTTTTATTGAGAAAGTTCATATGGTAGGTGTAGTCCTGGCCTCAAAGCTTTTCCCTTTCCATCCAAGTCCCCTGCCTATTTCCTCTACTCAGATTATCCATGAATCATGAAGAATCATAGAGTCCTCCCAACACACAGTAAGCCACTTTGTTTTGGAACCAAGCCATTGCTTACAGTAACCACACCTGAAACTTTCTCTCTGGCCTGTTTTAAGATAGGAGAATCCTTATTGTAATCAATTCTGGCCTTGCTAACTCAACACAGTCCTCATCATTGTCACTCATTCTCTTTTCCTCAGATTATGACATGAACCAAATCTATTCTTTTTTTTTTTAAGTTAGCATTTGTATTTTCATGTATTTGTATTTTTGTCTTGTACAAGCTAGAAATTTCAAAATCTTCCTGGATTCTTCTTCATTACTCACCATATATTTAAAATAATTTCTCCCCTAGTGTTTTATTTTTTTTTCTAAATAACTGATGGGCAGTGTCATTCACCTCCATTGTTTGGGGCTGTGCTTTTAAAGATACTTGTCTAGATATTTGTTGTAGTTACCTTCTCATTTCTGGGACAAACACCCAACTGGAAGCAGCTTATGAGAGGAGGGGTTTATTTCAGACTCAAAGTTTCCAGGGGACACATCACAGAATCAGAGGAAGCTGGCTCACTTCATTATACATCCATAGCAGACAGTGAAAGAGAACAAACAGCCAGAGCTGAAGCTTACTCCAAATACACCTTAGAGATGGACTCAAGATCTGGCAGTAACACACATTCTCCACCAGAGCTCTACCTGCTGGAAACTAAGTAGAAAGCTAAGTCAAAAATGCCAGATGAATTAGGCCATTTACATTCAAACCTCCACAATATTCATCATATTAAGTGAAGGTAACATTCTTCTAGAGCAAAGGGCAAGTTTGTTTACTGGAAAGGATGTTAAAATAATATACCTTCAATGTAAGTGCAAAGACTACACAAATGTACTGCTTATTTCAAAAAAAATGTGCCTTTCTGGGACTGGGAAGATGGCTTAGAAGGTAAAAGCACTTGCTGTGCAAGCAAAACAGCCAAGCTTTCATACCCAGCACCCAAGTAAAAAGGTAGACATGACTACACATACCTGTAACCTACAGGAGGATCCTGGAACTTGGTTGTTGTGATGGTTAGTTTTTTTTTTTTTTTTTTGTTTTGTTTTGTTTTTGTCAACTTGATCTTTTTAATTATCTTGGGTGGGTCTCTGAGGATGTTTACAGGAAGGCAGCCTCTCAGCAAGGGGCAGGATGTAAAGAAGCCCAAAGAAGCTGGAAGTAAAATTCATTTCCTGTGTGGGCAGTGCAGGAAGGAAATTCCAGAGACTCAGGAAGCCATTAAGTCTGGGAAAGGGTTATAAGACCCCACCCTAAGGCTATATAAATGGGAAGACATTCTCTCCTTGGCCCTCCTGCCTGTTTGCTATTCTGTGTGTATGGTGTTGGTGATGGGTTTCTCTCTCTGCTGGGACCTGTGAAAGAGGGCCAGCCTCTTTCGCTGTTATGGAACTTCCCCTCAATCTGTAGCATCAATAAATACTTTCCTCCCACAAATTGTGCCTGGTTTGAAGATTCATCCCAGCGGCATGTGGCTGACTGTGACAGTTGTCATGATGTCTGACTAAAAAAGCAGCTCCAGCTTCAGAGAAAGAATTCACCTCAAGAAGAAAATGTAGGAAATTGACAAAGGAATATAAATGTAGTTTTCCTCTGGCCTCCTCACATATGCACACAGGGCATTCATGTATCTACACACATATGTACAAGTTCATGCACTATATATACAAATGCCACTTGGCATACATGTGTGTACATACACACACACCCAAAAAAAATTGGAATGATTCAGTATGTCCAATGAGTCGGGCCCTCAGTGTGTTAGGGAGAAGGAGGAGGGAAATGGAGGTATTACCACAATATTTGCTCATACAATGTATCTAATTTTTGACAATAAAGATGTTAAAAAATTAAAATTAAAAAAAGATTTAAAAAATAATTTTAATTTCTTAAAATTAGTGTCTTAGATATAGGCCAGTTAAAATTTCATATTACTCCTTTGTAAGGAGTATATTCAGGCCTTTTATTAGCAATATACATATCTTTTATATTATGTTGATGTAGAGAATTAGACATTCTTGTTGGTTATTACTTCATTGATATAGTAATTATCATATTTTATTTGGATGATTCTTAAAAGGTTGCGATAGGACTTTACAAACTATCTAGTACTTTTTCATTGGACTTTGCACAAATGCACAGACATGATATAAAATTTAAATTACTGGCCCACAAATTTTATCAGTATGAAATTAACATGAAAACTGATATTCATTATAAATGATTTGTTTAATCTAGTCATGCTGGCACTTTTTAATTTCTGGGAAAGTTTCAGTTTCTTCTGGGTTAGAGACTTGGGATATGAACTTTAATCAGACAAACATGCTGATATGATTTCAATAAATCAGCATTTATTCCTCTTGTAGCTCCAATTTCAAGGTCATATTCTCAGGTAAATATGTCAATTTACTTCCTCCTTGCATATGAAATATGTGATTTGTAATGTCTTATGTTATTTGTTTATGGAACATCACATATATATCTGTGTGATCTCTTAATATGATACACATCTTCAATTATATATTATAAGTTTTATGCAGGCACACAAAGGGTAATTTTTATAATGTTGCATCTTTAATTTTGGGCATAATACATAGTGTACAAAATTATTTTGGTATATATTTTCTTAATGAAGAAATTATAAATGAATGGATAGATAAATGATGAAGTGATTGCTTTATAATATATCTACTTTTGCTTCAGCAGGTATAATTAAGTAATATAGTTTGGGCAAATTAAATTGCAAAAAAAATATAAATTTCTTCCAGTTGTGGAGGCCAGAAATGGAAGATTAAGTTGTCAGAATGTTCTGCTTTTGGAGTAATGCCTTTAATTGAATGTTGCCTCAGCATGCAATTTTAATATAGATTGGGTTTTCTCATTCCAAGACCAGAACTTAGTCACCTTTGACATAATATCTGATTCTCCATCTTCTCTCATATCCTCAGTGCAGTTAATCCAGGTTTCTGTTTTATATAACTGCCTGCTCATGACAACCTCTCAAGACAGCTAGATACTTACTGTAATCCTTCAGTTAGAAATCTCTATGGGAAACCTGCTTGGGTTATGACCTGGGCTCTAGCAAATGCTTTTGCTTCTTCACCATTCATTCTCATTCATTCATTCTCTCTCCCTCTCCCTCTCTTTCTCACTTTGTGTATGTGTGTGTGTGTGCATATATGTCCCCTTTCTCCCTCTCCAACCCCTGTTTCTCTCTAGTTGCTGGTAGAACATATGTTTGCTGCCATGCACCCATCATCCTTTTGCCTTTCTTGAGGCTTTTTTTCCCTCTATGTTGTAATAAAGAGCTTCTATTTTTGTTTACCTTTTAACAAATCCTATTTTTTAACTGAACAGACATACTAGAACTTAACTCATTTATTTTTCAGATACTTGTCTATGGAATAACTCTCTTGGCAAGAATGAAGTAGAAATAGTAGTCCTGCAAAAGGGACATAAGGGCCTCTATCAATACACTCGTGTTTCCTGAAAGAGAGAAAAATTTTCACTTGTCAGACACTTCGACATTAACCTAACTCTAGCCTCCTCAGGGCAAAGCTAGAATTTAAAACTCTTTTGAGAAAGACTTCAAGATCAATTTAAAAATATAAGCATTCAACCTAATATGTCTAATTTGTTCTCTTTGGAGTTTCTAAGCTCTTTTTTCTTATGGGATACTAATACTTATATTTCTTATATAAGCAGTTCCTGTTTATCATATCCACATATGTTTTTCTTACTGAATCAATGAAGTATCTCCAAAGGAAAATAGGTAGATTGAAGAAAGACAAATGGAAAAGGAAATCATGCAGCTCTCTTTCTCTTGTATTATCATTTGTCTACACCTTTTTATCTGGTGTCAATCATTAGTCATCCTTTGTGTCTTCCACCTAGTACTCCCTGTAGTAGGCAACTAGTTTTGGTTCATTTTTTTCAAATTTGGTATCTTCATATGTATGTGTGGGGGTTGGGTGGGGTGGTTGTGTACGTCAGGAACTCTTGCTGCTGAACATGGTCACCAGATGTTTGATTTAATTTTTACATCTGGCTGACATGTGTTGCTTGGGAATTGAAAGCAGAGCCTGCAGACTTTGTAAGCAAGTGCCTTTTTTCCACTGAGCAATTTCTCAAGACTTGAGATTAACACAGTATTAAAAATCCTAAAACTTCTACTTAAATTTTATGGGATAATATAATACAATATCATTATTCAGCATTAATACTATTGTGTGTATCAGAAAGTAAGCCACTGTCTTTCCAACTAAATTTCTAGAAAATGTCTATTACAGTAAAATATTCTCTATAATGTTTCTAATTTTCTTCTTCTATTGTTCATTTTTAGCATTCATGAATATAAAGTTGCTATGTCCCAGAGTGTCTATGCAATATAGAAATAAGCTAGCAGAGAATTATCTATAGACATGCAGAGGGAGAATGAAAGAGATACAAAAATATTACCACAGTAGTACATTTTCCTATTCAATTTTTTTTATTCTGTCTTGAGTCTTTCTTCCCTGTGGAATATTCTTTGTTCAAGGAATAAATTTTATTCATAATACACAGGCAATTTTAGTGCTAGTTTATTATGTGAAAATTGCTGTTAATATTCGACTAGCAGAGAGTGAAAATAACAATGGCACAACTTACACTTCTGTTTTTTTTCTTTACAAAGCAAGATAATGTATGCAAAATACTTTTTAGGAGATGATTTTAAAATATTCGAGAAACACAGGTTTTGGAGATATGATCTTGTGTAAAGGCAAAGACATCAAGGCATATAAATCGTGAAGGCAATTTAAAATAAGAATTACTTTGCTTTCAAGTATTTGATAGCTGCTTCTGGTATTTTGTTTTATAACAAAAATATTTTTTTTCTGAGAGTCCCATAGGTCTCCATATAGTATCAAACTGCCAATAATAATTGTAGCAAAGTAAAAGTGTCATTTACATTATTTACTAAAATCTGTATTATATACCTGCACATTTATTTCCTCTTCAGTTCTACAACACTTGAAATTGATTTATGTTTCTCAAACAGTCTCCACATTTCTGTGTTTCCTCCTTGGGATTGTAGGATCTATTTGTTAATACAATTGTATTTGTAGAGTTCACATTGTTATTCTCATACTATAGATTATAAAAGACAGCTTGCCTCCCTTGCCAAAATAGCCCATGCAGTTAACATTATTCCTGTACTGTTTTGTCAAAAAGTCATGAATGCTGGGAAAAGCCAGGGATTAAATTTATGCCACACTTCAAGATTCTGTGGTAATGCTTTAGGTATAATAAAGTTCCTATGATTTTTTTTGCATTCCTACAGGAAAAGTCTTGGCTGCTTTATATTGTTTTTTAAACCTCAAAAGTTAGTATCTTGAAGCATGGCATAGTTTTTTCATTGTGCTATTCAAAATGATGTCATATGTGTGTGACTTGATCTGCAGCTTCCTTTACATATCAGAGCCTTCTATGCTTTGTAATTGTATTTTACATTATTCAGAATTTTACATATTTATTAAGAGAATTAAATTATTATTAAAATAATGATATGATAATATAATATAAAATAATGATATACCTTGCAGTTGCGTTATTATGCTTCAGTATATTTTATGACAGCAACATGAATAGGAAAAATTTTGTTTTAAAGTATTTGTATTTATTGAATTCTTATTTTGTATTCTGAATTATTTCATTTGGAAATTTGTTTTCTTTTTTAATGAATTCAAGACTTTTTATGCTTTCTATGGACCTGTAAATATTTGAAGGAGGTCATGTTGTATTGATTTTTCATGATTCTTCTGTTTTTGCATTGGGACATACACATCTAGGATTTTTTTTTAATTTTCTGCATTCTCTCTGCTGAAGTATTTGCAATGTTCAACTGAGACTAAGGAACCATATGATAGAGCTGTTATTTCTTCCCACTAAACTGGGTATGTAGCTCAGTAGTTAAACCCTTATCCTATAAGATCAGGATGTTAGGGTATATTGGCAGCACCACTACAAGAGCAGAATATTAACAACTACTCAATGGACAAGTCCACCCTGAAAGTACATAATTGGCAATTAAAATATTCACACTTTCAAATTTGATAGATTTTAGGTGATAAATGAACAAGAAATGTGTGTGGGTGGGGTGTGGGTGGGGGTGTGTTTCGGGTGTCCCCCATATATTTATGGTATACTTATGGGGTCTGAATGTTTGATCCCCAGTTGATGGTAATGACAATTTAAGAATTAGAACCTTATTGGAGGTGTGTTGTTGGGGGTGGGCTTTTGGATGTTACACTTCCCCTTGCCAGTTTTTGGCACAATCTCCTGTTATTATTGTTCACTTGATATTGGCCAGGAGGTGATGAACAGCCTCTGTTCATGTCATTGCTTTCCTTCCTATCTCCTAGAGTCTATGAGCCAAATCAACCTTTTCCTACACAAGCTGCTTTTGGCCTAGTTCTTAGTGCCAGAAAAAAGAAAACTGACTGCAACTTTTAAATTGGTATCAAGGAGTGGATGGATCATTTGCTACTTGAAACCTGACTCTGTGGCTTTGGCCCTTGTTGCAGTCAGCTTTCTAGTTGCTGCGCAGAAAGAACCCAAGCAAAAGTGGCTTGTGGAGGAAAGGGTTTATTTGGCTTACGGACTCAAGGGGAAACTCCATCCTGGCAGGGAAAATGATGGCATGAGCAGACGGGTGGACATCACCTCTGCCACAGCACTGCAAACAGCAGCAGGAAGGTGTGCCAAACTCTGGCAAGGGGAAGCTGGCTTATACACCCATAAGCCCGCCCCTGACAACACAGCTTCATGGAGGTTGTAAAACCTAAACTGCCATCAGTTGAGGGTCAATCTATCAGAACACATTCATTTGTTTGTGGGGGACACCTAGATCAAACCATGACAGCCCTTTTGGAATGCTCTGCAGGAGGAATGTGGAAGGATTTGAAACCTCAGCCTAAGAGGTGCCTTTCAGTGCTGTAAATGCAGATTCATGGATTCTCCTCAGAGCTGGAAAAGCCTGAATTCAGTAAAAACTATGAACTGTGAGGTTTGGTTTACCAGGATTAGAAAGAACTTTATTGGGACTGGTCTGGAGGCAGTTTTTGTGAAAGGCTTACTGTGTTCTCTCTGCCTGTGTCCTGAGAACTAGTGCAGGATTGTGTAGCATAAAAATGGACTGGTGTGATCAAATGGTGATGACACAAAAAGAAATGAAATCTCTCCGCCAAAATGGCTGCTCATTTAGCTGTAATTGTTTGAGAGATTTCAACCATTGTGATGTATCCAGGTGATCTGCACTGGCATAGCAGGGAGAAGGTGGGCTCTTAAAGAAAAGGTCTGTGAGTTAAAGGAGTTTTCCTGGTCTTCCAATTTCACTTTAGTTCCCACTGCATTTCACCCTGAGTCCCCAGTTACAGTTAAAGGTTCTTGGTGAAACCAGGTTGATTCCTAGACTATCCAAAACCCCCTACCCCATGGACTGATCCAGACTGCCCACGGAGGAGGATATCCAGCTGATTGGGAAAGGGAAGAGGGAAACTGGGGAAATGGTGATAACAACTCATTATTTGCTCATTCAATGTATCTAATTATGGATAATAAAAAATTCACTTTATTCCCCTTTGGATTAACAAGCAAATGCTAGAAAGAGAGTATCACTGAATTTGCAACAAGGTTTTGTTTTATGTCAATGGCCAATGGCATTCTATAAGCCAAAATCAACCCTTTCCTCCAGCAATAAGTTGACTGCAATACCCTCAAATACACACACACACACACACACACACACACACACACACACACATTCTGGAAGCTGAGGTAGGAGGATGGAAGTGAGTTTGAGGCCATCCTGAGTTACAGAGAGAGGTCAGGTCAGCCTGGGCCAGAGTGACAGAGTGAGACCCTACTTCAAAGAAAGGAAAAAGTAGAAAGCACACGGCAAAGCTGGCCAAATAAATTGAAATTAGATATTGAATAAAGGAAGTATTAATTTAAAAAAAACAACTAATGGGGTACAGAGTTTGTCTCTATATAGTTATTTAACTGTGTGGAGATGCAGAGACTGCCTCTATGTGGTAATTTGTGTGGGCACACACACAGAGCCTGCTTCTATAAGGTCACTCATTTGGTCCATGTGAAGCAATCATCTCTAAGTGGTCACTAATGCAGGGATAGGAGTAGGTTCTGTCTCCATATCATCAGTTGTATAGGTGCAAGTGCAGAGACTGTTTATTGACTCTTACTTAAGAAAGTCCTTGAATTCTTATCTATAGCATCAAGACATGATAAAGAAATCAAATGGATGTAAATAGGAAAGGAAGATGTCAAATTATCCCAGTTAGCAGATGATATGCTATCATAAGGACTTGAGATGAACACTCATTGTATATATATATATAATCAGTATTGAAGATCACTATAAAAACACTATAAAAACAAGTAGTTTTCCTATACACCAATAATGAATATGTTAAGAAAAAAATTCAGAAAGATATTTCCATTCGAAATGTATTTAAATATAAGTGAAATGCCTAGTAATTAACCTAAACTCTAAAATAAAAAAATATTTAATGAAGAATTTGAAGAAGATACTCTAAGATTGAACAATCTCCCATTGTATGGATCATCAGTTAATAGTGTATGACTATACTACCAAAAGCAACCTACACTTTCAGTGAAAATCACATTAAAAATCCAATGGCCTCTTCAAAAAAAATCCTCAAATTAAAATGGACACACAAAATACCTGCATATACAAATAAATATTGAGTAAAATGATCAATATGGGAGATATCACAATACCCTAGTTAACATTTAATATAGAGCTAGAAAAGCCAATAAATAATGGCACTATCACAAACATAGACAAGTAAAAGGGATATAATAAAGAATGCAGAATACAATGCTTGATAAAGATGCCATAAAATAAATTTGATGGGTAGAAAGCCTCTTCCACAAGAGATATGAGGAAAACTGGAGATCTGCCTATTTAAGAATGAAACCAGATTAATATTTTTACCTATGCAAAAATCAATTCAAAATTAATAAAAAAATCTTAATTGAAGATCTTAACTTAATAAAAAAGTATAGGAGAAATGCTTCTAAATATATGTATAGTCAAGAATTTCCTAAAAAAAGACTCCAGTCATTCAAGAATAAGAATTGACATGGGATTTAATAAAATTTAAAAGGCTCTTCAAAGCACAAGAAGAATTTAGAGGGCTTGTGAGATTGCTCCTTGGCTAGAGGCACTTGCTTGCAAAGCCTGCTGGCTCAAGTTCAATACCCCAGGCATTCACAAAAATCTGGATGGGCATTCATTTGCAGTGGCAAGAGACTCTGGCCATTATCTCCCAGCAGCACTATGCACAGCACTTTCCAGCACTATGAGGTATAGCAAGTCATGAACTGGCTTCCTTCTCAGATCTAGGATGATCTTTTGATATCCTGTGATAGGCAGTCATGGAGGAATGGTTAAAGCAATGGACTAGATATCATGTGACCTCAGCTAATGGTTTCTTTAGTAATTGAATCCAAGTCCTTTGGAAATGTCCCACATTGTTTTGGGGGCCATAAGAGCCTCCATGACCAACAGCTCACTGTGGAAGATAACCCAGTACTGGCACTGGGATTTACCAACAAGCGCCTATGTTTTATAGGGTTAAGTTTTCTCTGTCCCCTACAAGGTACTTCTGCCCTGAGTATTTCCCTACTCATTGCCTTCTCTTATTAAGCATTGTATATTTTAATTGGAGAGGAAAATGGGAGGAGGCTAAAAGATAAGATATAGGGAGTGAATGAATATTGTCAATGTGCATCTTTTATGTATATGCTCTAAAACAAGAAAATAGGGGAGATTCTACCTTAGCAGCTAATTTTCATACAAAATATTCAATTATAACAGCATATGAAAATAAAATGTGAAAATTTCTGGAAAACATGTATGTACCATGTTGCATTCCAAAAAATTTACATATATAGACTTGTATAATACCTACTGATCCTATAATAAATTATTATATTATTAAAGCTTGGAAGGACAGAAACTGAAATCAGAATTTATATTTCTGCAATAGATTCTGACTATTAGTAAAACGACTGGGTTATTAGCTTTCTATAATTAAATATAATTGCTATATTTAAATTAAAATATTAATTATACTGCTTTACTTTTTTCATTATTCATTTATTTTTTTTTAATTTTCTGTGTTTATGGTATGTTTGTATATGCCTGCTCAAGTGTGTGTGTGTGTGTGTGTGTGTGTGTGTGTTTGTGCATGCATGTGGATGAATATGTTCATGTGAGCACATGTGTATCCACGCTAGAGGACAACCTTGGATATCATCTTCAGGTATGTCTTCCAATTATTTTGGGAGACAGGCAATTTCATTGGCCTAGAGATCACCTGTTAGTTTAGACTGTGGCCAGCAAGCTATAGGAATCCTCCTGTCTCCACCTCCACAATTCAGTGATCACAGGTATGTGTTATCATGTCTGACATTTACATGGGTTGCCATGCAACATACAAAGAATTAATGTCAATATCCCTTTCTGATTTGCATACCTTTTATTTCTTTCTTTTTCTGTGTAACAGTGTTGGATAACACAGTGTAATGCTGAAGAAAAGTTATATGAATGGGTATCTTTGCTTGTTCCATGAACTTAGAGAATAAATGTTAATTTTATCAGTAATTGCATATGATGTTAGCTATGGATTTTTTCCATATTTATTGTCAATAATTAGATATATTGTATGAACAAGTCTTATGATGGTATATCCATTTCCCTCCTCCCTGTCCCCAACATGCTGTGGGCCCACCTCAGTGTGCTTGCTCAATCAGACCATGGGTTAGCAGGTTATGGATTATATGCAAGTTAGTCAGTTTATTTTTATTTTTTTTTTAATTCTTTATTGTCCATAATGAGTTACATTATTTAGTGGGCAAACAATGAGTTGTTATCCCCAATTCTCCGATGCTCCCCCTCCCCCTTCCCCAACCAGCTGGATATCCTCCTCCGTGGGTCGTCTGGATCAGTCCTTGTGACAGGGGCCATGGATAGCCTAGTATTCGGCCTTCTTTGTGTGTTGTTGCTGAGGGAGGGTGGTGATGGGTCTGGGTGTTCTCCCCCACCATGGCTCTGACAATCTTTCTGCCCTCTCTTCTGCTCAGATCCCTGAGTCGTGGTGGGTGAGTTTTAAGTCTCCTTTACTGTTGAGATCTTGAGAGTGTACAGATTTCTGCTTTGGGTTTTGTTGGGTATCCTCAGATGTCTATCTCCCTTATCTTTTCACAGGTTATCTGTTTTGCATTGGCAGTTGTCCTCTTGCTCTTCTTGACTTCCTGAGTCCCTGGAATATCCTTCCAGCACTGCCCTCCCAGGAAGGGATGTTTGTTTCTAGTTAATATGAATTCCTGAATCCCCTGAGCCTCCTTTCTGTCTTTAATTCAGAGGAAATCTTCTACACAATACTCAAGAATATTGTGGATTGCTAAGAGGTCATGTTGACAAAAAAAAAACAAACCCTTAACCTGCACATTCCTGAATCTATTAGGGGATATGCATTGAAAATATCACTCATGGGTACATTTTTTTATTGCATAATCACCAATACCAGTGATAGGATAGTGGGACACAATTCAGAGATTTATTGTAATTGTCAAATGGATTTTTTTCAAATATTCCTCCTATCTGACAAAATGAGAGAATGAGCCATTGGTAATTTTGTTACTATAATAGCACTCCAAGAACTGATTGTCCTGTTAATAATTTCTGTATCAACTTTTGAATTAGGTGTAAAGATGACTCATGTGCTTTAATTCTTCATCCAACCACTGTCATCACTGTTCTTATATTGACTCAATAATCATGGTTAATAAGATTATGTTCTAAGGTATTACTCTATCAGATTACAATCTGGCCCGTTTTGTTTTTAAGGACAACAAATAAGATGCAACAATCCTATCTAGTCCATACTGTAAATTATTCTAAAGAAATAGGAAGAATTAATATAAATATTATTATGGAAAATTTGTTTTACTGTGGGTAAAATATATCTTAAGTGTTATGTACCAAATTTCTTCCTAATTGAAGAGAGAAAGGAGGCTCAAGGGATTTAGGAAGTCATTTTAGCTAGAAACAAGCATCTCTTCCTGGGAGGACATTACAGGAAGAAAATTCCAGAAACTTAGGAAGTCAATAAATCTGGAAAACAGTTGTAAGACCCTGCCCTAAGGCTATGTAAAGGGGAAGGAACTCTCTCCCACACCTCACCTGTTTCCTGGTGTGTGTGGGGGGGTTGTTGGTAATGGCTTTTATCTCTCTCTCTCTCTGTTTGGACCTGTGAAAGGGGGCAAGCCTCTTTCACCATTATGGAAATTCCCCTAGATCTGTAACTTCAATAAATATCTTCCTCCCATAACTACCTCATTTGGAGGTTCATTCCAGCTGCATGTGCCTGACAACAATGCCTGGTTATTCAGTAGAACATATTGATGTGTATGTATTTACTCACACACACACAGAGCCTGTGCTCAAGGATTGAGGTTTCTTTTAAAATTATTAATGACCCAAGATGAAATTCTTATGTACCACGTGCCTTTTATTCTTTTGAATGTGTAAAGAAATAAATATCATGATTACTAATATAGTTCAGTGTCATAGCTTTGATCTTGTCAAAATAAGAGCAATTTTTCCAAAAATGTTCTTGTACCCTCTCTTCCACCTAACTGAATGTTGACACAGTAGAAAGAAAGAGAATTAAATCTAAGCATTATTGTGAATGTCATATTGAACTCATGGCATCCCCAAAATTCTCAGCTTTGTCAAGGTTCTGAGATTAACGTGTTTAGGAACTCAGCAGTAGATGCCAAACAAATTGGATCTTCAGTTTTTGGAAATTGTTCAAGAAATCATACTCTTGTATATGACATTTGGAAATACATTATTATTGTAATAAAATCAGTTTCTTTTTCATTTTCTTATTTGTTCATGCTTTTCAGCCCATGTACATGAAAGGTAAATTTATTTTTACATAAATTTGATTTCCCTTTATAAACCCCCGATCTCTTTTAAAATAAAAATATGCCATCTCATACTAGAAATTTTCATTAAACTAAGAAAATTTATAAGGTATTGACATAGTCAAAAATGAACTTTAATTCATTCCCAGTGTTATACACATTTTACCCATTCATTGAAAACCTTTCACATACATATGTTGTGGGAACTTTTCCTGGAAAAATGCAAACAGATGTTTATTCAACCAAAATAGTGAACAGATGACAGATAAAAGGCCAACTGAACCAAAATCGAACTAGATGAACCAGTTCATTTCTGTCACTCTCAGAGTGAAAGGTTATATACAGGAGAGTGGATCACTAAAAGGCTTTAGTAACAGCTCATGGAACCTAGCTCATGCATGCCTAGAGCTCTTACACAACTTGAAGTCAATTATTCACTATTCAGAGAATTTCTCTTGCCAGCACTTGTTTACTGTCTCTGTAAACTTAGGGATGGACCTCGTGAATCTTGTAAGTTTCAGGAGTTTCTAGAATTTGTGAGAGTTTAGAAACTTATGTACAGTTTGCTTCCTGTTTTTAATTAGCCTCCAAATAGTTTGCTTCCTGTTTTTGATTAGCCTTCATCATTCCTCCGGAAGGGACTGTTTCAATTCAAAGGAAATTGCTATACATCAGCAGCATCAAATAGAGTGAGAAATTTAAAAAAGGGGGGAGGTGTTTATATACTCTGCCCTCAAAACAGTTTATTCAGTAGAAAAACATGAAATGTGATGACATAAATATTAGAAAATTTAGAACTTTAAAAATGTTATGTTGAGACAACAAAAAAGGGCTTTAGCTTTTAGAGACAAAAGTGATATCATCAGGTTAGGGGGTGAGTCATATTGCCATGCTCCAGGTCAAACTGGGAAGCTAAAAGGAAAAGGGTAATATTTAGATAATTGAAAACCAAATACTTGTGCATTGTTATGTGTTGGTAATTGCATTAAACATGAATTATTTTGTTTGATTACTCATTAAAATTCTTTAGGTAAGTGTTGTATTAACTCCATTTTATAGATGAGGAAAAAAGGAATGCACAGAGTGGAGAAAAGAGTGGAATCTATCTGAAGACTTTGTGTTTAATCATCATGATGTAATATTCACGCATTATTTTTTTTATAATATTCACGCATTATTTTAATGCTTGAAAACCCCACTTGTCTGTTAAATGATTCAAAAATTATATAGATGATGAAACTATAAAGTACAGAGTTGAAATGATTTGCTCATTGCTTCATGTTATAGAAATCGAGCAAAGTCTTTTTTCCCAATCTAAAATCTAGTGCCCTTTACACTATACAGTATAAACTGGATCCTCAATAAAGAATGATAGAACAAAATGAATTAAAGGATATTTCATTTCATTTGTTACTTTTGTCTTATTCAATAAAACACATGCCAACCAAATAAGAAATGAAGAGGCAAATGCAATGTTCTATTATATATTTTATAAACAAAAGTAAAGTGCAACATAAGATTGCATGAAATGGTAGACCCATAGAGATGCTAAAAGTTAACAGAAAAAAAAGTAGAAAAAAGATATTTAACAAGAGGTAAAGAAAATAAATTTTGGTGCTGGGGAGATGGCTCAGGAGTTAAAGGCACTTGCATATAACCCTGGCTCAAGTTTTAATTCCTCTGTACCCACATAAAGCCAGATATGCGCCAGAGAGATGGCTCAGTGGTTAAGGCACTTGCCTCCAGTGCCTAAGGCCCTGGGTTCAATTCCCCAGTATCCACATAAGCCGGACCTACAAGGTGGTAGCCCTAGTGTGCTCTCTCTATCCTCTCTCTCTCTTTCTGTATTTCTGCTTGAAAATTAATAAATAAAATATTTAAAAAATAGAAGTTTCTTCTAAAAAAATAAAGCTAGATATACAAAGTGGCACATTCATCTGCAATTTATTTCCAGTGACAACAGCCCCTGGCATGCTCATTCTTGCTCTCCTCACAAATAAATGAATAAAAATATTTAAAAAATGATCTTTTGGAGGTTATATGAATAGTGAATCATATGATTATTATAAAGGCTCATATACACAATTTATTAACAAGCTAAAATCAGATGTATGACATCAGTATGTCAAACAGATACTTTCTTTCTATAATGACTGAAATATTAGTTATATCAGGAATGCTATGGAACCAATGTAGAGTCCATGTGGCATATATAAAAAATGAAAAATTATTTATTCACAAAATAATAAAGTTTTATCACATGAGACATCATGCTATATGTAATAACCCAAACACAGAAGAGAAATAATGAATGTTCTAACTCATGTAGAAATGTTAGTGGCTGGAAAGGGTAGGTGGATGGTGAATGAAGTAAGGATAGATGATGGGTATGAAAATGCATTTAGATATGGCAAAAAATCACATTCTCTAGAGTACAACATTTTACTAAATGAACTATAAAATTCTATTTTGTATTTTGCTCTCATGAAGAAATGATAAAAATTTTAATGGATGGAAATCTTGATGTGATCATTGCCCACTGTATCCATATTTTTGACTATCACTCTGTCTCATGAATACATATAAGTATTATGTGTCATTTTAAATAAGAGAGCCTTAAGATGATTTTTAATTATATTTTTATGGGCCGGAGAGATGGCTCAGAGGTTAAGGAACTTGCTTCCAGTGCCTAAGGCCCAGGGTTCAATTCCCCAGTACCCACATATGCCAGACCCACAAGGTGGTGGCCCTGGTGTGCTCTCTCTTTCCCTATCTCTCTGCTTGAAAATGAATAAATAAAATATTAAAAAAAGAAATGATCAAAAAATTTTAAAAAACATAAAAATCATATTTTATTATTCATAATTAGATACACTGAATGAGGAATTAATGTGTTGGTATCCTCAATTCCCCGATTTCTCTCCTCCCTGTCCCCAATCAGCTGGATATATTTCCTCCTCCATATGTAAAGTGGCTCAGTCCATGGGGTAAGGGGCTATGAATCGCCTAGGAGTCAACCAGGTTCCAACCCCCTTTGTATGTTGTTATTGAGGGGAGTGATGTCTCTGGAAATTCTCCTCTACCATGGCTCTTACAATCTTTCCGCCCCCTCTTCCAATTAGTTCCCTGAGTCATGGTGGGTAAGTATTAAGGGTGCTTTATTGTTGAGGTCTTAGGGGCCTCTGTACTTCTGCTTTAGGTTGTGTTCAAAATCCTGGGTTGACTGATTGACTGTGGTTTTAGGACCCTTGCTTATCCCACCACTCTTTTCAGGGTTCCATGTGGATCCTCCAAGGTAGGTCTGGGGTGGCTCCTCTCTTGCCAAGATGTCAGCTATTGGCCTGTGGCTCATTGGTAGGATTTGAAAGGCCACGACTCTCTCTCTGCCTTCTGAAAAATATAAACAGTATCTCCATCAGAGATTGAGATCAGTATAGGTTAACTGAGATACACATTTCTGAATTGGCTAGATTCTATTGTGAGTAGTCTCTTTGTAGTCACTTGTAAAGTGAATTTCTCCTTGGGGGCCAAAAATTTTGGTTCCCAATGTATTTTGCCCTAATTCCCAATTCCAGTTAAGGGCTCCTTGTCACTGAGTGAATTACTTGGCCAAATTAAAAACTGTTGATTGCCTCCCTTAGGCTTTGGCACCTCCATTGCACAAGTGTTTATATCTTGTTTCCCTGTTCTCTCCCAGCAGGAAGTGTTTTCAGCTTACTCATGGCGGCAGACTGTGTTTTATATCAGTGGTCTCTGTTTATTGCAACTATCTTGACCAGTTTCCCCTGGTAGTTTATGCAGTGCCTTCCAGCTACCATCTGGGAGATGATTATTCAAACAACTTCTTTAAGGAAATATCTTAAAATACTTTCTCATATATAATTTTAATATTTATATACTTTAGGAAGACAATTTTCATATTCTTATTACAAATAGATTTTTTTGGTGCTTGTAAAATGCAAAATTAACTGTTGGTTTTAAAACACTGGAATTTATTTTAAGACATGTGTACACTATTAAAGAGAACCAAACATTGGTGCATGCCTCTAAATATAGCACCAAGAATGAGGCTGAGACATGATCACACACACACACACACACACACACACACACACACACACACACACACACAAACTTCTCTATTATTATGTAAACATTATGGTTTAACTACAGAAAACAAAATCTTTTATTGTTTTTGTACTATTATTCTTTAGCAAGTAAGTATCAAATTAGTGCATCTTTAGATTAAGTTAGGTTAAAATGTTTGATTTAAAAAAATCACTCTTTGGGTTGCTGCTTTGAATTTCATTAAAAATTAGGAAGTGACTTGGCTTAGAATTAGGACAAAATTTTTCATAATTTCTGAAATAGTGCTAATATACTTCAGCTACTTTATTATGTATTAATTCAAAACATAGTTTTCAGCTTTGACAATTATAAAACGTCAATCAAGTCTGAAAAACATTGAAGATGCTCTGAATCCTGCAGTATCTAATATTCATCCAAGATTTAATTCTTTATGTAAAAATAAATAAGCACATGCATCTCATTAGTATTTAAATTTTCTGTCATCTTTAAAGAATGGTAAAACTATATGTACACTAAAAAATTGTTCTAATATATTTTAAAATATTTTCCAGTAAAATGTTTGATTTATATACCTGTATCATATAGTCAAAAATTGTATAAAATTTTCTCTGGTGAAAAGGGGTCATAAATGGAAAACTTTTAAGAAGCCCTGATTTAGCTGAGTCCTCAGTAAAGCTGTAATCAAAGTGTCATTCAGTGATAGCTTGTTATTTAAAGCTCATCTAGAGCAGAATTCACTTTCAAGCTCATAAGGCTGTTGGCAGCATCTAGTTTTATGTGCCCTGCCAGGTCATGGGCATCAGTTTCTTGTTGGTCAGAGAGAGGCTGCTTTCACTCCTTCTAGTAGGACAGCTCAAAACACAAGAAGGTTTCTTCAAAGTTGCAATGGTCTCTTTGGATCGCTCAGATGTGATGTGTTATCATGTTTGCAGTCTTTTTTATTCTATTTTGATTTTAAGACAGTCAGGTTAGGTAGCTCAGTCTGGCTACAGACTCACCATGTAACACAGATTGGCGCCAAATACATGGTTTTATGTCTTAATTTGCCAATGTTTGAATAATAGGTACGCATAAACACACAAGATGTATTTGCTGTTCTATTAGAGAGAAGACATTCACAGTTCCTAATAACACTGAGAGGAGAAATTTCAAGAGTAAATGACAGGAAGTAGGTACTATAGTGTCCACATTAGAATGTCTCACATGATAGAATAAGTGGAAATTGTTGTAAATTTTAAATTTTAAAAATATTAAAGAAAATAACAGCCATTACCCATAGCCACTGCCACTTACAAATCCACTGTTTCTGCATGAAAGGGGAAAAACATATCCCAATACTCAGTACCCATAAAAAATAAGATCCAGTCAGAAATTAATGAAATAGAAGCAACAACAAAATATAAAGCATCCATGAAACAGAGTTTTTCTTTGAAAAGATAAACAAGTTTTATGAAACTTTAGCCAAATTAACCAAAGAAAGAGAAGACAGTAATAAAATAAGAGATGGAAAGGGAGTACCGCTAAAAATTTTAAAAGTCATAAGAACACACTTTCAAATTCTATACTCCACCAAAGTGGAAATCCAAAAGAAATGGGTGGATTTGTGGCTGGGGATATATCTAAGCAGTTAAAGGTACTTGCTTACAAAACCTCCTGGCCCCAGTTCTAGCCCCACACTTGTGTACTCAAGCAAAGCCACAAACAAAAAGATGCACCTTCACCCTGGGGCAACCATATTAATTCTCTCATAAATAAAAAAAGTATTAAAAATGGATTAACCAATTTCCCCTGGCAGCTCATGCAACACCGTCCAGTGTTATGCATGCTGGGAGCTGCTTACCATTCTGGAATTAGAAGGGTCTTTTAGTGTTGTTTGATGACACTTTGTGATTTTTTTTCAGTACTAGGGTCTTACTTTAGGCCTGGGGCAGGTATTCAAGAGTTTTGACAGAAGTCTGTCATGTTTTGGGGACCTCATGTATATCTTTGATCAACAGCTCAGTGTGGGAAGGAACCGATAATTGGGAGAGGGAGATTCAGGCCTGAACAATTATTCTTGACATTAGGACTGTCATGGTTTGATACAGGTGTCCCCCAAAAACAATTGAATGTGTTCTGATAGATGGATCCTCAGCTGATGGCAGTTTGGGTTTTTACAACCTCGATGAAGCTGTGATGTCAGGGGTGGGCTTATGGGGTTATAAGCCAGCTTTCCCTTGCCAGTGTTTGGCACACCTTTCTGCCGCTGTTTGCAGTGCTGTGGCAGAGGTGATGTCCAGCCCTTTGCTCATGCCATCATTTTCCCTGCCAGAATGGAGTCTCCCCTTGAGTCCATAAACCAAATAAACCCATTCCTCCATAAGCCACTTTTGTTTGGGTTCTTTCTGAGCATCAACTAGAAAGCTGACCACAACATTAGGCTTCTTCCCATTCTGTTCATGGCCCCTTGTAACTGGTGATGCCCTCAGCTTTGTCAGTAACTTACTGTATAAAAGCTAGGGTTTTATAGTGTTAATTCATTATTAGTTTAGTTTACTCTATTAGTCCCCCCACCCTCCCATCCCCCCCACACTTCCATCCCCCCATAACCCCCCCCAAATTCATTCCATTCCCTGATATTTGGAGAAAGCAGAAACCACTGATATACAATATAGACAGTTGTCACAAGAATGTTGAAGACACAGCTATATGGAAGAGACCAGTAAGTCAAGGAATGCTTATCTGTGTAAAACTGGCACTAAAATGAAGAGAGTAATCAATGGCATACTGATTGGCTAAGAGATACGCTTAGTGACAAGGAACCTTTAACTGAAACGGTGATCCATAGCATAATCCTATGGGGACCAAGATCTTGGGCTCCTAGGGGAAATTCCCACTACCAGAAAGCAACCGAGAGGCTACACCCATTAGGAGCTAGCCAAATTAGCAATTTGTCTCATTTAACCTATATTGATTCACTCTATGATTGAGATTTTGCTTGTATTTGTCAGCAGGCAGTGAGAGAGAGCCAGGGACAACTCAATTCCACCAACAAGTCATTGGATGAAGGCGGACATCCTTTCAGGAGACAAACCACACCTAGCCTTCACAAA
Source organism: Zapus hudsonius (assembly GCA_004024765.1). Taxonomy (NCBI): domain Eukaryota; kingdom Metazoa; phylum Chordata; class Mammalia; order Rodentia; family Dipodidae; genus Zapus; species Zapus hudsonius. Next base: position 4,601 of record PVHP010004700.1, on the reverse strand, counting down.
GGGCCCAAATGATATATATGAGAAAGTGATGAGGCCAGCAGGAGACCAATCACCACAGCAACTCTGATACCCCATGAAAGGTCAAAGGAGACAAACACCAATGATACCCAACACAACCCAGGGCAAAGGTCCAGAGATACTTAAGATCTCAAAAACAAAGCAGACTCAAAACTCACCTCAGGGAACTGACTCAGGGAACTGAGCAGAATAGGGGTAGAAAGAATGTAAGAGTCATAGTGGAGGAGAATATCCAGAGACATTGCCTCCCTCAGCCACAATACATAAAGAGGGAAGAAAAACTGGCTTCCTCTAGTGCAGTTCATACCCCCTATCCTAGGGATAGTTCCAGAATGCACACTGAGGAATTATCCCAGTTGGTAGGGACAGTGAGGAGGGAAATGGGGACACACTCACAAGGCTTGCTCATACAATGTATAAACTTATTTGTAATAAAAATATTGTTTAAAAAAGTAGTAGAGGGATTAGTTGGAAAAAAGAAGGGGCTCAGTGGAGGGAAAGAGGTGGGAGGACAAAAGAAAGTAATGGGAGGGGATTATGATCAAAAATATATTAGCACAGGTCTGGAGAGATTGCTCAGCTGTTAAGGTGCTTGCCTGCAAAGCCTAATGACCCGGTTCAATTCTCCAGTTCCCTTATAAAGCCAGATGCACAAAGTGGTGTATGAATGTAGATAAGAGTTTGTTTGCAGTGGATAGAGACCCTGGTGTGCCCATTCTCTCTCTCTATTTCTCTATCTGCCTCTCTCTGCTTGAAAATAAATAAATAAATATATACATAAAATTGTCAATAAAAATTTTAAAAATTGATTAAGTTTAAGTAGCACATTTCCTGCCAAAATTCAATTAACATGAGATAAGTTATTTAAACAGATCTATAGCAAGTAAGAAGACTGAAGCAGTAACAAAACAAAACAAAAAAATCTCCCAATGGAAAAAAGGCTCAGGTTCAGATGGATTCACAGCAGAATTCTACCAGACCTTTAAAGAAATATTAAAACCAAAACTTCAGCTATTTCACAAAATAGAAAGAAAGGTAATGCTGCCAAACTCTTTCTATGAAGTCTGTATTCTCTAATACTAAAAGCAAATAATGACAATCAAAAATGTCATTGACCAATATTCCTGATAAGCATAGACACAAAAACTCTCAATAAAATACTTGCAAAACTGGCATCAAGAATAGCATGCCATTATCAAGTGGGATTCTTTCCACAGATTTAGGGAAGGATCAACATATATTAATCAATAAATGTTATACATAATATATATGAACTCAAGGACAGATCACATGATTATTTTAAACTTGATGCAGAAAAGGCCTTTGACAAAATCCAGTATCCCTTCATGATAAATATCTAATAGTCTTATAGGCAAGGTAATGCGAAATATAGCCAAACCTGAAGAATTACCACTAAGATCAGGGGAAAAAAAAAACAAGGATATCTACTCTGTACAGGTACTTGAAGTCTTACCTAGAGCAGTAAGACTAGAAAAGGAAATGAACATGATACAAATAGGAAAAAATGAAGTTAAAATATCCTTATTTGCAAATGATGTAATTCTATCATAAAGGATCCTACAGACTCCATGAGAAAAGTCCTTGAGCTGATAAGCACTTTTATCAAACTGGCAGGATACAAAATGAATACAAAAAAAAAAAATCAGAAGTTTTCTTACACACTTTGAAAAATTTAGGGAAACAATCCAATTTGTAATAGCCTCAAAAAACAAAATATACCTTCAGAATAAACTTTACCAAAGAAGTGAAAGACCTCTACAATGAAAATTTTAAAACACCGAAAAACTGAGCAAGCCAGTAGAAGACTGATAGACTTCCCATGGCCATGCATTGAAATAATTAACATTTTGAAAATGCCCATGCTACCATAAGCAATCTACAATTTCACTCCAATCCCAATCAAAATTTCAGCATAATTATTCCCAGAAATAGTAAAAACAAATCCTAGAATTCTTGTGAAGGTAAAAAAAGACTAATTTACACATATGAAAGTGGCATATATGTGAATTGAGAATATGAAAATTAGTGAAATGTGAATGTCATTAGATTTCATAAATGTTATTATCTTGATGAGATAGTATAATCATAGGTTTCAGGTTGCTAATATTGGAGTAAATAATAAATATTTATATATACATTATTTTTAAAACTGCATTTGAATGTATAATTATCTCAAAATTTAAAAAATGTTATAATTGCCAAATATTTAAAATATCATGTAGAGATTTCAAAGTATCTAGAATAAAAAGAGATCTGTGGGTCTTGAAACTAGCTAAGGGAAATCAAGAAATCACAAAATATAATAAAAATCCATTTTGAATACATACTATAAATTGATATGCTTAAAATAGGTTTAGTAGTCATATGCAATATTGTGAACATATTATAAACAAATATGCATGGGAAAAGGAATTAAAAGGATATAGGATAAAATTATAAGAAGCAAAGTTGTTTCAAGCCAAAACGATTGATATAATGTTCATAAAGATGAGAATTTACATGTGAAAGTCAGAAAAGTATAAATGTTTATGTATCAATTGTCAGATATGAACTTTTAGATAGGTAGGGTACCTTCAATGATGAATTGACTGACTTTCCTTAAGTTTGGACTCCAGTATACCTCCACGACCTTATGCTGTGAGTGTTTCCTAGACTTCTTCAAAGGCATGAGTGTATATTTACCAGAGTAATCATGCATCATGGAAAAGGAAATAACACCATCTATGGAATAGTCAACATTATTTTTAAAATGGTTTTGATTCTAGGAGACCTAAAATATTATTGTGGCTCTCCAATTAGAGTAGGGGTTTATGGATAGCAAGTGATAAGTAAGGTTTAATGTAGGTATAATTTAGCCTGGGACCACATGGCTCCTGAAACAATCCTGTGTTTCTGTCTCAGAATGCATAATGAGAATAGACATACATAAAAACGATCATTTTGGTTTTCTGACCTGTGGAATGAAAATGTTGAGGTGAAAAAGGAGAAAAGAAAATCATAACAGGTATACCTCTGTATGAAACTATGATATATACATACATGAAGAAACAGTACTACTTCTCTGGATTGACTGACTGTAAACCTTTCAGGGGAAAAACATTGAGAATGATGAGAACTCCAGTGATCTGATGTTCCCCTTCAATAGTAAGCTGAGAATCAACTTCAATGAAAGAAAACTAACAGGAGGTGGGGAAACAACTTCCCAATACAAACAGAAGTTAAAGTACCCAGTAGTCCACCAAGGCCAATAGTATTTGCTGTTCTCAAGGTAAGCCAAGTGGATCCAAAATGGGCAGAGCACAATGCAAGAAGAACATACCAGCTGATTCCCACACGCCAAACCCACCTAGTCCCAGTTGGAATGTCAACATTGTTACTATGAAAGAGGGAGTACAGATGCATGCACATGACAAGGTGATGCTAAGTCCAGATAAAAGTGACATGGACCCAATGAAGAGGCTAATGATGGAAATAGAAGCAAGCACGGAAAATCACTGAGCCATGGTACAGAGCCAATTCACAAGCTTTGCCACCTGGCTTAATATAATAGAGGAGAAACAGATGGACTTAGATAAATCAGTGTCTGAACTAAAGGCAAACCAGCAAATTGAAGAACTCAAGAATCAGCTAACCAAACTGAAAGAAGACATAAGCAAATATAAGAATGAGTATCATGAAGCAGTAAGTCAAACCTTGAAATGAAAACACAATTCAACATAAAGATAGACGCAATTCAAAAAGCTGTATCAAAAAATAAGAACCAAATGAAAATAATAAACACCTCCCTAAAATCCCTCACCACTAGAGTCAATAATTGGGAAGACAGATCCTCAGATGTGGAAGATAAAACAGAAGAGAATGATAGGGAAATAAAAAATCTGAATGGGTTCAGAAAAGCATGTAAACAAAATATGAGAGATCTTTGGGATACCCTTAAGAGACCAAATCTCCAGATCATGGGGATACCGGAGGGGGAGGAAAGTCAGACAAAAAGCATAGAGAATATATTAAAAAAAAATATTGAAGAAAACTGCCTCATTTTAGTGAAATAGAGTCCCATTCAGGTACAGGAAGCACACAGAACACCAAACAGACTGGAACAAAGAAGAACTTCCCCAAGGCACATTATAGTAAAAACCCTAAACATTGAAAGCAAAGAGAGGATTCTTAAAGCAGTGAGGGCAAAACAGCAAATCACATATAAAGGTAAACCCATCAGAGTCACATCAGACTTTTCCATGGAAACCATGAAAGTAAGAAGGGCTTGGAATGGAGTGATTCAAAGTCTCAGTCACTATGGATTTCAAGCCAAACTAATATACCTTGCAAAAGTTTCCCTAATAATGGAAGGAAGAAAGAAAATATTCCATGATAAAATTCAACTCTAGAGCTGGAGAGATGGCTCAGTAGTTGGGGCACTTGCCTCCAGTGCCTAAGGCTCCTGGTTCAGTTCCCCAGGTCCCATATAGGCCAGACCCACAGGGTGGTGGCCCTGGTGCTCACTTGCGCTCTCTCTCTCTCTCTCTCTCTCTCTCTCTCTCTCTCTCTCTCTCTCTCTCTCT